>JACXGM010007088.1:12862-24898 GCA_016801145.1 Umbra pygmaea | reverse complement strand
TAGCTAGCGCCAGCTACTAAGGGGCTTGGCGTGAGCGAGGGGCGTGGCGTGAGCAGGGGCGTGGCGTGAGTGGCTACAGGCCGCAGCTGGACCCTTCTCATTTGAAAAGAAACTGCTATGAGGAGGTAAAGAGCTGTGCTTCATCAGTGTTTGTCAATGGGCATAAACCGGTCCATATTTTAAATAAATAATGCTTATTTGTCTGTGCTTGTGTGTGTAACAAATCAATACAGAGTGTAGGGAGTCATTGTCCCGCATACATCACTTTTTAAAATACTATGAAATACATTTTCTACAGCATAAGCTGGTCACTTGAATTACGAAGTAGTTACAGCTGTATGTAATGCAGTAGCGGAGCCAGAGGGGTGTCCGGGGGGGCACTGGACACCCCTGACATCTGATTGGCCACCCTGGGTGCCAACCCAAAATTTGATTTGCTACTGTCAGTTTGATGATGATTGACATCTAATTTTACCTCTTGTTGAAATAAGCATTTATTTTGCTGCGTTGCGGCGCATTATTCAAATCAAGGATGGGAGATTATCAACATTTGTTGCGAGATACAAAAGAATAAGAAGAACATACAGCAGAAGAGATTTCCACAACTCCGCAAGCTCTTTTCGCTTTTGGAAAAATAAAAACAATTGAAGTAAGTAGTAAGGTTTGCATCGGGTTGAGGTTTCCAGATTTTTTTTTTACGAATGTTGATTAGCGGTGTAAATTAACGTTAGAACTTCAATTCTATTAACAGACCAACTCAGACAGTTACAGTAATCAGATAAGGCGAGAGATCGGTTCCGAATTTAGCCTAAAAGTGTGTTTACATCTGTGTTGGTAGCTAATACACGCATAGTGTGTGAAGTGCCGCGTCGTAAGTTACAGTATAGTATGATTGTTTACCTATGTGGGTTACTACTAGGCTACTGTTGTCAGTATTCAGCAAGTTGACGTTTAGCTAGAAATTTGAAATCTGTTAACTGAGTTGATTTGCATACTTGAACTCAAAACGAACAATTGTTATAGTCATGAAACGAGTTAGTTAGTTGCCATCTGTGTTGCCATCTAGCTATCTAAGATCATACAGTACTGCTGTGTTGAGTAGCGAACTAATTACCCATCCAAACATCTGGTTATTTTGATTGGCAACCAAGTAAAGTTGTGGCAATAAGTGTACAGCGGCTGCACTCTCAAAACATTGAGCCATTACTTGTACTAGCCTTGAATAGATGCTGGAATATTGTGATTTGTCCACGACGTCTTATGTTTGCATAGGGTCAATTAAGCATGAAAAGAAAGGGAGTGATATCAGACTTCTTTTTTAGCTTAAACAGGCAGATGAGGTGCGAATAGATCACCACTGGACCCCAGAGCAGCTCCCTAACTGAGGCTAGTCAGAGTCAGTGTAGTCAGACTTCACAAGGACCCAGTCTACCACAAACAGATCCGAGCATCTAACAGGAACTCAGTCACATGCCCAGTTGAGAATTTTAAGTTTATCTTCAGCCTGTATTAGATTACTTTGTCGGATTAAGCCACATTTCTAAATGTTGGTTTTTGATTAATGTCTTTTCATGTTTTGATAGCTGTGAATTTTTTGTAATTATACACTAATGGTTCTTGTGTTATTTTAATGTAATAGATGTATCAAGGGATGACACAGACTCCTCTGTCTCTGAGCAAGACAGTAAGCCAGCAAGAGCAGCCATGTGATGTCATCGAGCCCCTCTCACCTGCATCAAGCACCAGATATGCTGTTCTAAAAGAACCCAGTGGTAGGCCAGGCCTATATTTCAAACTACACATTTTATTTAGCTGTTCATATCTAATCTAGTGGAGCCCTTAATTATGCATTTACATAGAGAGATGACACATTATTTAACGTGTTTCAGAAGATTAAAAGAAAATATCATATGTCTGTAGTTGTGAGGTACTATTACAACGAAGTCATTTACAAAAGCATTTGACAATTTCAGTCAGCTGAAAGCTTAGATGCAGCAGGTTTCACAAAAATTATAATTGATTGCCTTGAAAAACATGGTTTGGACTACAGAAATGATCTTGTAGCGCAAGGATATGACGGTGCATCCGTCATGATCGGGAAGCATTCTGGTGTGTCTGCATTTGGCTGTTGCTGTGCCAGATAACTTTTTTGCTCTCCTGCAGAAGCTTTATAATTTCAAAGGATACAACATTCTTGGGCCTCAGTTTGCCTTTGCTAAGACCTTTGAGTCAGATTTAGAGGACCTCAAACATGGGGTTCATCAAACCAAGCGGCTTCTTGATAAAAGTGGCAGGGACAGACTGTCTACTGTCATTGAGTACTTTGTGTTTTTAGAACTGTATAAAGAGGTCTTCCTTGAAATGTTTTGACTTTGTAAGATTTCTGTTGTTACACCAGTCAGCAGTGCTTCTTACGAGAGAACTTTACTCTGCACTACCTAGTACACTGACATTCTAAATTGATAAATCATATTTTAAAATATACCTGCACTGTGTACTAGCTAGTACACTGATAGTCTAAAATTATAAATCCAAAGGGCTTTTTATCAAATAGATTTAATTTGGTCTTATTTAGGCCTTATTTAGGCAAATTCCTTTGCTATTAGTTAAAATAATATACACTGAACAAAATTATAAACACAACACTTTTGTTTTTGCCCCCATTTATCATGAGCTGAACTTAAAGATCTAAGACTTTTTCTATGTACACAAAAGGCCTATTTCTCTAAAAATATTGTCTACAAATCTGTCTAAATCTGTGTTAGTGAGCACTTCTACTTTGCTGAGATAATCCATCCACCTCACAGGCGTGGCATATCAAGATGTTAATTAGACAGCATGATTATTGCACAGGTGTGTCTTAGGCTGGCCAAAATAAAAGGCCACTCTGTAATGTGCAGTTTCATCACACAGCACAATGCCACAGATGTCGCAAGTTTTGAGGGAGCGTGTAATTGCGGGAATAAGCTGCCCTTAGAGCCTTTTTAGAGTATTTAACAGTACATCCAACCAAATGATGAACATTCCTGCAGTTGCATGCTCCCTCAACTTGCAACATCTGTGGCATTGTGCTCTGTGATGCACTGTGTGTGTACATGGGTGAAACTGAGCTGCAGTTCCGAAGTAGAGACACTGACTTTTGTTAGTACGTTAAAGGATTCTAGTGAAGTTACCTTTTTGGACCGAACCATCTGCTACTTTGAAGAACTGTGGGTTAAGGTAAATATCACTTCTACCTGTAATCTGCAATCATAGGATTTATTCATTCTTCTTAAAAGCCAGGTTAGGTTTACATACTAATGTTCTATCATGGTCTATGGACCCCCTGAAGATGCCATGGACACCCCTTGGCCACCCCATGTATAAAACTCTAGTTCCGCCACTGATGTAATGTATGTATGTATGTATGTATGTATGTATGTATGTATGTATGTATGTATGTATGTATGTATGTATGTATGTATGTATGTATGTATGTATGAATGTATGAATGTATGAATGTATGAATGAATGAGTTTCAGATTATAATGAAAAGATCACAGGGTCAGATAAAATGACTAACACCTTTTTTCAGTATTTATATTTAAGAAAATCAGAAAAAGGATTTTAGTTGGGACAATTATGCCGGTCATATTTTTCCATCTGAACCAAAGGGCTAGCATCGGTTTGGCAAAGTGAAGCAAATGCGAATTGCCATAAACCTGCATTCTATCTGAATTCCAGCTGGGGGCGACATGTGTGTTTGCAAAATAGGTTGGTTTCTCTAGAAGTGTATGAGAAAGTCAGCCATTTCTCAATTCATTTATTACCTCAGTTAACATTTCCATAATGAGTTTATGGTTTCAATCGCTAGTTTTAAGTCTTTTGCAAAACCGAATAATGTAATATTTTTTAAATTATGGTCTTGATGATTTTAAAAAGCGACGATAAAGCAGGGGGTGTTTTAGTGAGTGGCTATGATGTGATTGACATTGACAGTGCCAGTGAAAGTGTGTAACGTAACGTAGAGCATAAGCAGTGTTACCAACTCTAAGCTAACGTCACAGTCAGATACCGGTCATCTAAAATTGTCACATACTCAACCAAGATGTCTGCACTCGTAACGGCAAACTCAAAGACTCAAATTAGATCTTAACAAACCAATAGGTGATGTCACACATGGTTACGTCGAGTACTATATATGGTCTATGATCTGAACAGGAATTGCAATGAGGACTTGACAACTTGTGCATCCAATTGACATGTGCAAGTTTTTCTTGAAAATAATTTAAGCATTCTAGGATGTGCTTGTGTTTAACAAAGCCCTGCATAGAAATATTACCTATACTGTACATTCCTTTTTCAGATTCAGGTTTAAAATCAGAAATACAATTTGTACCGCGCTCGTAAGATGGTCACTTTAAAGAGAATGTATGTCCATTGTTATGGCTCAATTCTACATAGTAACTTTAATTGCAAACGTCACAGACTGTATATTCATAGTTCATGTTTTACATGTTGTTTTCTATTATAAACTAACAAAAGACAACAAATGTTAATTTTTCATTAACCTATTCTGTTTCGAAATATATTAAACATGACCAATGACATTTCTAACATTAATTTCAAATGTTTTGTGATTATATGTAAATAGCGATGGCTGCGCTAGGTTCAGAGTAGTGCCTATGAGCATCTCCAGTGAGCTGCCTGGAGAACCACAGAAGCCCAGGTCACATCTGGAAACCTTGAGCTAAGAGCAGTGATTCATTGGGCCAGTCCACCAAAGACATCACTGTCCAACTGGACTTGTACAATGCTTGATGTTGCCACCACCATGCTTCACTGTAGGGATGGTATTGGATAAGCGGTGCCTGGTTTCCACCAGACATTATGCTTGCCATTCAGGTCATAGAGTTCAATCTTTGTTTCATCAGAACAGAGAATTTTGTTTCTCGTGGTCCTTCAGGTGCCTTTTGGCCTACTCCAGGTGAGCTCTCTTACAGTGGTGTAAAGAAACAAAGTATTAATATTTATAAAAAAACAAGTATTTTTTCTGTGTATCTGTACTTTACTTGAGTTCAGCCAACTTTGGACTTTTACTTCACTACATTTTAATACAAAAATGTATACTTTTACATTTTCCAAAACACATTTGTTACTTGCTACAAAATTAAGAAAATCACTTGTATTGGAGGAAATGCACAAAAAATGATTAATAATATCTCTGTTAATTAGTTATCCAATCGCTTTAGCCATGCATTTCATATTGAGCAAATCAATGTGAAACTCCACCCACCAAGAGCGGTAGTGTCGTCCAAAGTATACAGAATTATAAGCATTTTTATCATAGACAGTATATTAAATGGATGAAGCGACACCATACATTTCGACAGAGACCAAGTGAAGTCAATTAGAAGCACTTTTCTGGTGGTAGCTGAGCATAGTGTGCAGCGTCAAGCTGAGCTTGACGACGTAGATGTGACATGAGCAACCTGTCTGAAAGTTGTAATTCTTCTGGTAGCTGTGCCAAGAGAAATCTGAATCATTCCAAATCTTATGAATTCACTTGTCACATACTGAAGTATTTCCAATCCATCAAAACGTTGCTGAAATATTTTGTTCCAATGATTTTCGTGGACTCTATGGGCGTCCCTCTTGACTGTATGCCTCCACGTCCCCCCGATTGCCTGCAAGCTTCTCCTGGACTATTTCTACTGTGCGACAGAAAGTTGCATGGTTATGACACAATCGTTAGCCGATTTTTTACGAAAAAAGGCTGCTATGGGCCATAATGTGAGATACAAGGTAATGGAGCCTTTTATACATTGTTGTGTTTCTTTAGAAATAAACAGTGGACAAGTAGAGTCTTTAAATGCTTCAGATGTAAATTTATTCGCTCTCAAAGTGACGCCAAACTAATAGGAGTTTATGAAATGCTAAGGGAAGGTGGTACCTAGGTAGCCTTGGAAACTTCCCATAGGAGCTTCCCTTTCCAGATGCTGGCTTACCCCCTTGATTTTTATCTTCATAAATATATAGACTGACACAGACTTCGTGCAGCCTGTATGCGGCAACTGTACTGACAATTTGCACTCTCGAGACAAGTTGCAGCACATGTTCGACAATACCCACTCCAGCCAACCAGCATTTGAAAACACACTTTTGGCATTTTCTCGACCGTAGCATGTGTTACAACAAGAGCAGTGTACTATCCTTGTCCACCCACAGTAGTTTAAAGGCTGCCGCATTGGCTGCTAGAATAGAATAAAATGAAGAACACCCATGGCCATATTTAAACTAAATGTTTACTTATGTAGGAGTGAAAGATTATTCATACCGCTTGAAGTGTCTCTTAGGTCTGCCAAAATACACAGAAATGTATAAAAATCAAAAAAATTCACCATTGAATTTGAAAAAGCACATTGAGGTAAGTTGTATATCAATTGGAGGTTATTTATTTGTTTAGAGAAATAAAGCGCATATACATACGGAATAAACCTACTAGACCTACCTACTAAACCTACAACGCTATGCTTGTGATCTTCTCAACTTGGTTTCTACAGTAGATGCTGAGAAGGCAATTGCCAACGAAGTGTATCGGTCAACTTTCAGTAAGTGTCACACACTCTGGAATAAATACGGCAGATCTACTTTAGCAGCCAAAGCCGTGGAAGACTCTTGCTCACTCCAGCTACTACTCTTTAAATGCTACCTGGTGGAATTCCTTGTTCCTGGCTGTGAAAAGGCTCCTCAAGATAATAAAAGTCAAGAGAAAGGCGGCCATACGAGCTGTCTGCATAGACTTCAAGGTTCCAATGAAAGTTTTAATTATTATGTGTCATTTCTTTTCATTTTAATGTATGGTAATGCCAATGTAATGAGTTCAGTTTATGGAATGTCCCTAACTCCAATAGTTATAGCAAATATTTCCTAAATGTAAAAGCTCATCTAAGTTGTACTAGCATTTATTTCAGTAACACAATATTCACTCAGATTTAGCTTAGTGTTCATTTACAATATGTATTATTTAAATTAAACAACAACTTGACTGCTTTATGCAATTATTACATATCCTGTTAAATGTTAAAGCTACTGTATGTGATAACTAAAAACTAGCAAGAAACGGCTAGGATTTCAAATGATCCAACTGAAAAAGTCCCACCTCCTCCCTTCAGAGCTACTTTCAAAAGCCACACCTCCAAAACTTGTGAACGTGCATTGATGTCTAATTTGTGATATTAACAAATAACCATCCAAATAAAAAAAAGCAAGATTACCTGTCTAGCAGAAATAAAGCGACCATGGTGTCACTCTTCAACAACTTGGAATTGTGGAGTTGTCGCCATCGCTGAAATGCCACACCAATATTTACTCTGATCTGATTGCGTGCTTTATCTAAAGATTTTTTTTGTTTTTTTGTTAGTTCTGGGTTGCTTTGGGACTTTCTCTGCCATAATTTAGATCATCTTGGTACATACTGAGGCAAAGCTCCCAATCTACCGGGCAGTTTTTGTTCCTACCCTCACCTATGGTCATGAAGGCTGGGTCATGACCGAAAGAACGAGATCCAGGGTACAAGCGGCCGAAATGGGTTTCCTCAGGAGGGTGGCGGGCGTCTCCCTTAGGGTGAGAAGCTCAGTCATCCGTGAGGATCTCAGAATAGAGCCGCTGCTCCTTTGCGTCGAAAGGAGCCAGTTAAGGTCGTTTGGGCATCTGGTAAGGATGCCCCCTGGGCGCCTCCCTAGGGATGTGTTCCAGGCACGTCCAGCTGGGAGGAGGCCTCGGGGAAGACCCAGGACTAGGTTGCGGGATTATATCTCCAACCTGGCCTGGGAACACCTCGGGATCCCTCAGTCGGAGCTGGTTAATTTGGCTCGGGAAAAGGACGTTTGGGGTCCCCTGCTGGAGCTGCTGCCCCCGCGACCCGATCCCGGATAAGCGGACGAAAATGGATGGATGGATGGATGGTACGTACTGCTGCTTCTTCACAGGTTAGTATGACTGTACGAGCTTCGTTAGACATAGTGAGCTGGGGGCGCGTGCCAAATCAGGTATCTCCGGGCACGCATTGAGATTGATTGACAGTTACTCTGCCAATCCAATCATCGCCCCAAAGAAAGTGATTGGCTTGGTTTATAGTAGGGCTGTGCCTACTACAGACACTAGATTTTTCTCAGATGTGTTTCAAAGCTTTTATTTTTTGGTCTTTTATTGGTATATAAAGTCAGTTTCAACAGATTTTATTTTTAGAAGTGAATTGCATACCCTAGCTTTAACCATTCACCAACCTACTGCCAACTGCCACCTAATGGTAAAAACATACTGCGCAATTAAACTGAATACAATACATTAGACCAGTTTTTTCCAACCCTCACCCGGGGGCACACCAGTCATTTCAAGTATTGTTGTAGCACTAGACTGGCACACCTGATTCCAATCTTATGTTTGATTCCCCCTTCTTAACTTTGTTACTTTGTTTGTTTCTCTTTTTGTAAAGCATCTTTGTGTCTCAGAAAAGTCAAATTGCACAGGCAATCAACATCCTGCAAGCATAAATAAATGTCCAGCTTCCGACTATCAGCCTGTTGAATACCAAATTGGACAGAGACAAGTTGCCACTTAGGTACTGCAAGCTGCTGGTTAATGCATTGCAAGAAGCCAAAAAGTACCATTTTCCCCACATGTCACAAGACCCAGAGGTTGCTGCAGCGATTCTCCTCCTAAAATTCAAAATGTACATGGACAACCCGATGATGCCCTATTTAGAATAGGTACAAGATTATAAAAAATAATGTCTGTGTACATTTTAAATATTTAACCTCATGTTATTAAACTCAGAAAGGGTGATAGTACTACAATATTACCTTCACTCCTGTATTTCAGGGATGGATTACATCAAGGAGCACTTGAAGGACCATTCCCTGGAGTTAGGAGATACAGTTCTTCTGATGATGAAGATTTCTTCTCTGCCCTGAAGTCATCTCCCACTCAAGATAGCTCCAAGCAACTGGATGTACAATCACCTAAAGGACTATTAGGAACACCCATTCAATTTCTCCTTAATGCAATGATCTACTCAACATGGCAGTTGCTTCAATGCATTTAGGGGTGTGGTCCTGGTCAAGACAATCTCCTGAACCCAAGAATGTCAGAATGGGAAAGAAAGGTGATTTAAGCAATTTTGAGCGTGGCATGGTTGTTGGTGCCAGACGGGCCGGTCTGAGTATTTCACAATCTGCTCAGTTACTGGGATTTTCACGCACAACCATATCTAGGGTATACAAAGAATGGTGTGAAAAGGGAAAAACATCCAGTATGCGGCAGTCCTGTGGGCGACAATGCCTTGTTGATGCTAGAGGTCAGAGGAGAATGGGCCGACTGCTTCAAGCTGATAGAAGGGCAACTTTGACTGAAATAACCACTCGTTACAACCAAGGTACGCAGCAAAGCATTTGTGAAGCCACAACAAGCACTACCTTGAGGCGGATGGGCTACAACAGCAGAAGACCCCACCGGGTACCACTCATCTCCACTACAAATAGGAAAAAGAGGCTACAATTTGCAAGAGCTCACCAAAATTGGACAGTTGAAGACTGGAAAAATGTTGCCTGGTCTGATGAGTCTCGATTTCTGTTGAGACCTTGAATTTGGCGTAAACAGAATGAGAACATGGATCCATCATGCCTTGTTACCACTGTGCAGACTGGTGGTGGTGGTGTAATGGTTTGGGGGATGTTTTCTTGGCACACTTTAGGCCCCTTAGTGCCAATTGGGCATCGTTTAAATTCCAAGGCCTACCTGAGCATTGTTTCTGACCATGTCCATCCCTTTATGCCACCATGTACTCATCCTCTTACGTCTACTTCCAGCAGGATAATGCACCATGTCACAAAGCTTGAATCATTTCAAATTTGTTTCTTGAACATGACAATGAGTTCACTGTACTAAAATGCCCCCCACAGTCACCAGATCTCAACCCAATAGAGCATCTTTGGGATGTGGTGGAACGGGAGCTTCGTGCCCTGGATGTGCATCCCACAAATCTCCATCAACTGCAAGATGCTATCCTATCAATATGGGCCATTTCTAAAGAATGCTTTCAGCACCTTGTTGAATCAATGCCACATAGAATTAAGGCAGTTCTGAAGGCGAAAGGGGGTGAAACACAGTATTAGTATGGTGTTCCTAATAATCCTTTAGGTGAGTGTATTTCTGGCTTGTTCAGCATAGCAAATTAACCTACTGAAGTCTTTTCCTGCAGTCTGCAAGTTGTCTTTGAAGCTGAACACACCTCTACCTGCCTCTGCAGCCTGTGAACAACTATTTCGCATAGCAGCACTTGTCTTCAGCCCACAAAGAGCATGGCTGGATTCTTGCAAACTTTACTGAAGCTGAACCGCAAGTTTTTCAATTTTAATTAAAGGAAGGAAGAGAAGATTGCAGAGGGAAAGATGAAGGAAGCAAGAGAAGGGGAAGCAAGCAAGAGGACATGGAGAGGAAGTGAGACAAGAGGAGACAATGATGAAGGAAAAGAGAGGAGAGTGTGAAGGAGCAAGAGGACATGGAGAGGAACTGAGACAAGAGGAGACAATGAGGAAGAAAAAAGAGAGGAGAGTGTGAAGGAGCAAGAGGTTATGGAGAGGAACTGAGACAAGAGGAGACAATGAGGAAGGAAAAGAGAGGAGAGTGTGAAGGAGCAAGAGGACATGGAGAGAAAGAGAGGAAGAGATACAAGAGGAGACAATGAGGAATGAAGCAAGAGGAGAGTTTGAAGGAGCAGGAGGACAGGAGAAAGGAGTTGAGGGAAGAAGTGGGCAATAAGGTACAGAGAGGGACCAAGAGGATAAAGGGTTTTAGTGATGGTTTAAGTTAAAGTTCAAAGTGATGGATCAAGTTCAATGTGATCTAGGGAGCAAATAAATAAAGCTTGAGGAGAGAAAGAAAATGATTTCTGTCTTTTTTTTCTCTTTGTAGTTTTGTTCTTTTACATTTGAGTACATTTTAACACCAGATAAATACTTTTGATAATTACAGTAAGTACATCTAAGATGAGCTACATTAAGACTTTTACTCAAGTAATTTTCTTATGAGTGACTAACTTTTACTGAAGTCACTTTTAAGAACGATATCTGTACTTTTACTTAAAAGCATAACTCTCACCAAAATGCAAGTTCTTTGTTGGGATGTATCCGTCACTTTTTGACTGGCAAAATGAGAGCCACCAGAAACACAAACTGCTAAGGTGAGTTGTACAAAACCTTTTTATTTTAGTAAACTCTGTGTACACAAACAATGTTCTCAATGCTCAAGTTCATGTGTAAAGCCTTCTTTGTGGTTTATAAATAGCAATTTGGATGCTATCAAATTAGTGCCCCTAGCACTCCCATTCAAAAGGCGATTTGACAGAAAACAAAAATAGGGAAAATCTTAAAAGTGGCATTTCCATCCTACAGCAATTATGCTTTTAAACGAAAGTTTGATTGGATACATAAAAAAAACCTTAGGTTGCATTTTGGCAAGTGTTACGCTTTAAGTATGGATTCAAGTACTTTACACCACTGCTCTCATGTGCCTTTTACTGAGCAGTGGCTTCCGTCTGGCCACTACCATACAGGCCTGATAGGTGGAGTGCTGCCGAGATGGGTGTTCTTTTAGAAGGTTCTCCTCTCGCCACAGAGAAATGCTGGAGCTCTGTCAGAGTGACCATCTTGGTCACCTCCCTGATTGAGGCCCTTCTCCCCTGATCTCTTAGTTTGACTCGGCGGCCAGCTCTAGGAAGAGTCCTGGTGGTTCTAAACTTCTTCCATTTATGGGAAGGATGGAGGCCACTGTGCTCATTGGGACCTTCAATTCTGCAGATATTTTTCTGTACCTTTCCCCGAATCTGTGCATCTATACAATCCTGTCTCAGAGGCTCGCACCACCGAGTCGAACCGGACCCGTACCACCGAGTCGAACCGGACCCGTACCACCGAGTCGAACCGGACCCGTACCACCGAGTCGAACCGGACCCGTACCACCGAGTCGAACCGGACCCGTACCACCGAGTCGAACCGG
>JACXGM010007088.1:0-12762 GCA_016801145.1 Umbra pygmaea | reverse complement strand
CCGGACTCGTACCACTGTGTGACTGTTCACCAGGAGTCTCTCTCAGAGCACCAACAGCTACAGAGCTCCTTCTCCAAGTTCCTGTCAGCAGCAGTCTTTGCCGGGGAAACCCGTCTGATCTGTAGGTGCTGAAGGAGGTCTTAACATCTGAGGGACTTTCCTTGCTTATCCAATCGAGCAGCACATCCGGGAACACGGCAGAATGAAAGTGCCACACCCTAAAGTTTAGAGAAGAGAAAAGATGTGCTACACCAATTCACCTGGCCAGGAACCACAAGGGTACACATATCCTGAGAGGCTGCCTGAGTGACCCTAAGGGAGCAGCTGGTCCTCCACAAGTACGGTATGAATTGACCCCGTTCAAAATCTGTAAACTCTCAGTTCTCAACACAGTGTATTGCCCTTTTTAGCATCAATGAAAGCAAGCAGTCATTTTTGATAGTTGTCTATGAGGCCCCGATATCTTACAGGTGGTATAGCTGCCCATTCGTCTCTGGCATAACACCTCCAGATCATGCAAAGTCTGGTCGTCTTGCATAAACTGCAAGTTTGAGATCTCCCCAGAGTGGCTTGATGATATTAAGGTCAGGAGACTGTGATGACCACTCCAGAACCTTCAACATAGCCTTGTGCTTAGGGTCATTGTCATGCTGGAACTTCCAAGATTGTCCCATGCACAGCTTTCATGCAGAAGAATGCTAATTGTCTGCCAGTATTGTGTGATAACATGCTGCATTCATCTTGCCACAAACACACCATTTGATAATATTTCTATTTACACATTAGCACATGCCATATGCAAGAATGATATGCTAAATCTTAAAAATCTTAAGTTTACTTGGATATACCAATCAAAGGATAACTCAAAAGTTAATATAGATAACTGTTCTTATAATGATTTATGTGTACAGAGATATTATCGTGCAACTCAAAACATTGAACAAAACCAAGAATTCATTAGAACTAATTTCTAAAAAAAATTTCTCCCAAATTTGACTTATTAGAATATATAGTATAGAATATTATAGAATACTCTATCATAGCTTACAATGTCAGAGAAGGGGCCACCTAGGGATGCACTACAAAACGTGTTCCAACTGTAACGATTGCCAATAGATACTGTTTTCATCACAACTGTTTTACAACATGTGTCAAACATCATGTCAAACATAATTTCTTGAATAAAACAATTTGGTACAGTAAACACAGCAAAAAGTATGGTCATTATAGAAGAGAGGCAATATGTAAACAGGAAAGCGAAAGGAAACGTGTGATGGTATTTTAAGAGGTCTATATGCCTGTGGCTACCTTATTTGAAGAGAAGCTCAAATCAACATCTTTCCTGGGATGCAAACAGGTGAATCACCACGTCATTGACGTCCAGTGATTTCTGGATAATTCCTGCTCAATATACAACATAGCAAGTGCGTTTGGCCTATACTGTCCTATAGTACATGAACTTTTCTCAACATTATAGTGTTACGCTACCGCCAATGTGACTTGTGCTGCATTATGGTTTCCTAATTGTTTGAGATACAGTGCATCCAGAAAGTATTCACAGCGCTTCACCTTTGCCTCAATTTGCTATGTTACACCTTTATTCCAAAATTGATTAAATTAATAATTTCCCTCAAAATTCTACAAACAATACCCCATAATAACAATATGAAAGAAGTGTGTTTGAAATATAAGCAAATTTCTTAAAAATAAAAAACAAAAAAGCACATGTACTGTACATAAGTATTCACAGCCACACTCAAAATTGAGCTGTAAATGTTTTCACAACCTGATTGCAGTCAACCTATGGAAAATTCAGTTTATTGGACATGATTTGAAAAGGCACACACCTGTCTATATAATGTCCCACAGATCACAGTGCAAGTTAAAGAACAGACCAAGCCATGAAGTCCAAGGAATTGTCTGTACACCTCTGTGACAGGATAGAAACAAGGCACAGATCTGAGGAAAGGAACAGAAAAATATCTGCAGCATTGAAAGTCCCAATGAGAACAGTGGCCTCCATCTTCCTCCAATGGAAGAAGTTTGGAACCACTCTGCATCTTCCTAGAGCTGGCCACCCAGCCAAACTGAGCAATTGGGAAAGAAGAACCCGGTAGTCACTCTGACACAGCTCCAGCATTTCTCTGTGGAGAGAGGAGAACCTTCCAGAAGAACAACCATCTCTGCAGCACTCCACCAATCAGGCCTGTATGGTAGAGTGGCCAGACGGAAGCCACTCCTCAGTAAAAAGGCACAAGAGCCTGCCTGGAGTTTGCCAAAAGGCACATGAAGGACTCTCAGACCATGAAAAACAAAATTATCTGGTCTGATGAAACAAAAATTGAACTCTGTGGCCAGAATGGCAAGCATATTGTCTGAAAGAAACCAGGCACCAGTCATCAAATGGCCAATACCATCCCTAGAGTAAAGCATGGTGGTGGCAGCATCACGCTGTGGGCATGTTTTTCAGCAGCAGGACCTGGGAGACTAGTCAGGATCGAGGGAAATTTGAATGCACAATGTACAGAGACATCCTTGCTGAAAACCTGCTCTATTGCTCTGGATCTCAGACTGGGGCAAAGGTTAATCTTCCAACAGGACAACAACCCTAAGCACACAGCCAAGATAACAAAGGAGTGGCTACAGAACAACTCTGTGAATGTCCTTGAGTGGCCCAGCCAGAGCCCAGACTTGAACCTGATTGAACATCTCTGGAGAGATCTGAAAATGGCTGTGCACCAACACTCCCCATCCAACCTGATGAAGCTTGAGAGGTCCTGCAAAGAATGGGAGAAAGTGCCCAAAAATAGGTGTGCCATGCTTGTAGCGTCCTACTCAAAAAGACTTGAGGCTGTAATTGCTGCCAAAGGTGCTTCAACAAAGTATTGAGCAGAAGATGTGAATCCTTCTGTACATGTGCTTTTTAATTTTTAATACATTTGCGAAGATTTCAAACACACTTTCACATTGTCACTATGGGGTATTGTTTTAGGGAAATAATGAATCTAAGCCATTTCAGAATAAGCGTGTAACATAAAATGTGGAAAAAGTGAAGCGCAGTGAATACTTTCTGGATGCACTGTAAAGAAATGGACAGATGCAGTATGTATGCAAAAGTATTCAAACCCCTAACTAACTGGAATTTCATTCCGTTAAATATTTGGTTTTAGTACATTTTCAGCATCAAGCATCACCAGGTGAAATTACAGACTATGGGATACAGATGTCACACAATCATAAAGGAAGTAATGTCAACCTAATCAATCTAAATACTGTTGGTGCCTGTGAGCGAGTTTCGTACATGCAAGGACAATGTACGAAACTTGCTGTCATTTATAAATGGTTTAAAATGACTTTAAACGGTGACAGCTGCACTAACTCAAAAGCCATTTTAAAATGTTTATTTCAAGTTGCAAGAATACAGACCCAAAAGAAAAGAAAAGGTGTCATGGTTCAAATGCTATTGGAGTTCACCATATAAACAGGCTGAGCAAAATGTATTTTCTCCTCAAAATGAAATTGTTGTCTTTTGTTTTACAAATAATAATTCTCATGTCACACCAGAAGACAAATTCAAAACAAAAATGTATGAGACAATTAATAAAATGCGGTAAACATTTTAAATCAGCATCATCTACATATATTTTATTTAAATATTCAGACTTATCATAGCATCATTACACTATATCATAGTTATATAGTATGAAATGGTTTCATGTTTAATCTTCATATATTGTATTACACTGCACAGTTTTCCTATCTAATATATGCAATAAAGTAAAAGTGAAATTTAGTGTAAGTTGTAATGAAAATTATTCAACCCCTATGGCAAACCTTGTTTATTGTAAACATTTACAGACTGTCCACTGTGTGAAATGAAAAAATCAAACAAAAGCAATTGAAATAGCTCAACACAACCATTGCTTATTTGTTCCCGAAATTCAACTGCAAATGCAACTGATAATGTCTTCTCCAGTCTCAAAATTATTAAATCCCTTCATGGCAAGAATCCTTACTACTTAGTAGAGCACCCTTAGGTTTGCATGCTTAAATCGCCTTCTTCAAATCGACCAGAGATTTTCTATGGGGTTCAAGTCAGGTGACCCCCAAGATTCAGCTTCCTCACAGAACGCATTATGTTTTCTCCTAGGATTTCCTGATACTTCAATGAATCCATCTTGCCACACTGCAGGTTTCCTGTGCCAGAGGATGCAAAGCAGCCCCAGAATGTCACCGAGCCACCACCATTCTTGACTGTGGGCAGAGTGTTGTTTTCAGTATATGCTTCATTCTTCTTCATTTAGATATATCACTGATCCATCGTGGTGAAAAGTTCACTTTTTTTCATTGCTCCACAGAACAGAATCCCAAAACCTCTGTGGCTTCTTTATACAATTTTGAGCATATTGGTGCCAAATCTTCTTGTGCTTTTGGGTCAGTAGTGGTGTACGTCTTGGTGTTTTGAAATGGAAACCTTCTGTGTTTAGTACGCACCTCATTGCCTGTTTCCACCATGTCTTGCTGCAGTCACTCTAGGGTTTTTCACAACCTGACATCTCAGAAATCGGATTGTAGCTGTTGACAGCTTACTTTTTCTGCCCCCTCCATGTAGTGTAACCCCTGTTCACTTAATTTTGAACTTGCAAATTATGCTTCCAACCGTGTCTCTGGGAACATTCAGTGCCTTCTCTATATTTTTGTATCCTGATCCTTGTTTGTTAAGAGTGATGATTTATTCTCTTAACATTTTGGACCATTCTTTTGACTTGGTTCCAACATTTAGTGAAATGTGACAATCAACAAACCCCTAGTCAGTTCAGGTATTTCATGTGTTACAGCTCAAGCACACCGGGTGCAACTAATGAAGCCCTTGATCAGGTGTGCTTGAGAAAACACCTCTTTTGCATGTTTGTGCTGTTGTAAGAGATTCAGGGGGATGAATCATTTTGAGACTGGAGAAGTCCTTATGAGTTGCATTTTCTGTTGGATTTGGGAAAAGCACTTGAAACAGTTGTTGTGTTGAGCTATATCAATTTTTGATTTGTTCATTGCAAACAGCTGACAGTCTGTACATTTTGACAAACACAATTTGCAATGCTGGTTGAATAATTTTGATTGCAACTGTTCGTAATGAATTACACATTACAGTACACTTGCTAAACTTTATATGAACATATCTTCTGTAGATTAGCAACTGCATTAATCAAAAGGGACAGTCAAATGTTAATTACTAAACACCTACAATGAATTGTACAGGAGAGACAAAATAATCATTGTTATGTTTTGTTCAAATCAATCACCTAATGTGTTTATCGAAATATTGATTTTCCTATTTAAACTCCCCATTTGCATGATGTCAACTCTGGGATTATAGCCATGTTTCATTACAACAAATCTACATCGGGTATGGGAGTGTCAAAAATCAAGATATGTCCTCTGATGCATATCTAAACAAGCCATTCTGCCCAAACAGAAAGTATTCACTGCCACATACATGTTGGAGGACAGCATATTCCCCAGCCAATAACCACGATTAAGAACACCAATGCTCAGTCTACCACAGGGATTTGCTAGAGCACAACAACACAAGGCAGTCCAGCCCATCATCCACTTTTCTATTCCAAATGGTGCTAAGGATATGAACACCTAGCCAAATTAACAGTTTTACTGCCAAGCAAGGACTTATAACACTGCACAAATCAAGGGCCCAGGTTTTGTAAATACCTTTACAAACTAACTGAAGTAGCTTCCAAATCACCATACTCATCATACTCCTTGTAGGTAAGGTAATGTTTTAGTGTCGGCGGGAACTGTAGGGCAGCCATGAACTCAGGGTTATTCAGAATCCTCAGCGTCATTACTTTCCGAAGGACCAAACGACATAGGTGCTGCAGAGATCGTGGGTTGTCTGAGGATGTGAACACAAATGGTTGGATTAAACCAAATGGTTGGATTACACATACAGAATATATACATTGGGCTCCAAAATTACTAGCATTACTAGCATTACTAGCATTGCACACACAATTTTGTAAAAAATATAAACAATACAATTATAGAGAAACTCAAAATACCAACATACTTAATAAAATAAATTCTGTACTTTATTAATGAATCAGTGGAACCAACCAAAATAATTTATTGACTAAATTAAAAATCAATGTCCTCCAAGATTTCACAATCAATGGCACCTTTAAAGAATATTGTAAATAACATCTATCGAAATTAAACCAGAAATTAAACTTCACTTATTGAAGTTCAGCTAAGTCTTAAGGAACTACATAGAGCCGTTACATCACTTTCTGTTCGCAAAGCCCCAGTAATACTGATTGTTTTTCTATCCACTCAAGGCTTTTATTTAATGTAAATGTAATTGTAGAAGTTTACGGACTGTACTGCCTCACCCAAAATATCAGAGATGTCGGACCACTCTTGTTGATTCTTCAGCACCTGTAGCAGGTTTGAGCAGATACATGGGTGTCTGACGTAGTCCAATAGCATCCGTACAACCTTCCCGGACACGGTTACCAATGACAACAGGGTTATCATCTCACAGAACTGGACCAGACAAGAACAGAGATTACATCAGGAGGACAAGCAATGAAGGTATGCTTAGGTTTTATTACATCATCTGCATAAATGTTGCCAGAGGACCGCAGTGACCGCAGATAACCACCAGTTTGACAAACCCACCACAGTGACAAGTTTAAATCAGGACAAAACCACCTTAGTCACTCCAAATGTAGCATATTACTTATATTCTGAATCAAAACATTGATTATGTGTACTGGAACAGACCTGGGGTTGGTCAGAAGTAGGCTGAGGGGCAGTACTTACCGATATTCTGCTGTTCTTGTCCTCATCCTGTTTGCTGCCATGGGAGCACTGGAAGCACTTGTCTGCATTGTAGCCACTATTGAGCAGTAGGCGCAACATGATGGGGTCTCTGAAACTGTACAGCAAGGCAGTGGGAAACAGCGTGTTGCTGATCATTGTGAAGTAGCAGTTTACTTCAGCACCATGGGATAGCAGTAGATGCACCATCTTGTACCTAAGGTCATGTAGAGAGGTTTTCATTGTGGTAGTGTTATAGAAGAGACCAGGGAGCAGGCAATATATATTAAGCAATTTCATTCAGACCCATTCATGCAGTTCTATCTGGCTGGAACTATTAACATACCGTTATCTCAGAGAGCTAACACATTGTCATACCTCCCAGCACGCACGGCCACCAGGAGGCAAGGTAGTGGATCCAGGTCAGTTTTTGCACCGGCGGCCAGCAGCAGCTCTGTACAGGTAATATCATCGTTGGACACGGTGAAAAAGAGCGGACTCTGCCTCATGTCCTCATAGAGCTCTGGTAACGACAACAATGTAGATCAGTTGAGCCATTTAATTTCTCTCTGATCCAAAACATCTGTAGCCTATATTCAAAAGCGTTCATTTGGTCCACATTTCTGGATTTACATTTACCTGCCTGTTTGGCAGGGACAGTTCTCAAACCTCTCTCAAAGTACTCCGTGGAACAACCCCTGATCTATCACAACATTCAGCTAGTCTACTAATCAATAAGCCCTTGATTAGTGAAACTGTTGTGTTCATGGGCAGTACAAATACATACTGATTGGGGTTATCGTAGGAGAGGTTTGAGAACCACCATTATTTTATATCTTGTGTGTCCAAGTTTGTGTTTGTGGATTCTACCAGACATGTGGGTTGCCAGCTGAGCGTTTACGTCAAATCCCATCTCTATGAGCAGCTCCAGACAGTCAGCATGGCCGCCGTCAGCTGCAGTGTGGACTGGGCTATGACCAGACAAAACAATGGCACTGGTGGTGGTTATGGAAATGAAGGTTTTCAGAGCACTGGAATAGGCACAAAACAAAATAGATCAGAGTTTTGATCATACAAGCACAATTGACATAGTTTCAAGTGCTTGACTATATACCCAACATCTTGTCTTACTCAGACCCAGAGATGGAAACTTGGTCTGGGACCACACTTAGAACTAGTCAATTGATACAAGGAACAGCTAAAACCTAGAAGGCTCATCAACACCGTAAAGCATTTTCCCCTTGATTTCCATCTTCATCTGATTTTAATATAATTAAAGGACAACTCCGGCGCAAAATGAACCTAGGGGTTAATAACACATTGGTACCGAGTCGACCAATCTCTGAGATATGTTTTCATGCTAATCAAATGTGCCCAGTTTTAGTGTTAACTGATAATTACCTTATAACGCTAGTTGTAAGAGCATGGATGAAGTAAAAATAAATTGCTATTTTATACCACTAACAAGGCTCAAAATAGCACCACACTTCCACGGTAGCATAATGAGGGTCCCTACAGTGGTTTGACTGGTCGAGTCGGTTTTCTGAAGATGGCGCCTGGCTGGCGCCTGGCTGTATACACGAATGGTAATGTCTTTTAAACTATATTTCTAATAAACTGTTTGTACACTTACAAAGTTCTCAATGCTTCGGTTTGCATGTAGGGACCCTCATTATTCTACCGTGGAAGTGTGGGGCTATTCTGAGCTTTGTTAGTGGTATAAAAGTGCAATTTATTTTTACTTCATCCATGCCCTCACAACTAGCCTTATAAGGTAATTATCAGTTTGCACTAAAACTGGGCACATTCGATTAGCATGAACACATATCCCAGAGAACTACTGACTCGGTACCAAAGTGTTATTAACCCCTAGGGAATTTTGCACCAGAGTTGACCTTTAATAGTATGTTGTCTTTTCTCTAAGTGTTCTGTGTCATCCGTTTGATCGGTTATGTAGACCCCAGGAAAGTAGATGCTGAATGTTCAACTGCAAAATTGGTATCCTCATGAAAAAAATATACTTTTCAGACCAATAGCCACCGTTAGCAAGAGTGGAACCTCTTACTGGAAGTGTCCCTCGTAGGCAGCTCTGTGTATGGGAAGCTGGCAGGCCAAGCTGGCTATGTTAGGGTCAGCTCCAGCCTCCAGAAGAAGGTCTATACAGTCCATGTTCCCTGAGCCAGCGGCATCGTACAGAACGGTGTCTCCGTTGTAGGCCTGGGCATTCACATCGCCACCTGGTGGTGGTTAAGAGGGCTGTTGGAATCCTGTGGACTGTGTTCATGCTAAAGGTATACACAACACTTTTCTCTAGGGCTGTGAATTGCCAGGAAATAATAGCATGTTATAATTTTAATACAGATTGTGTTGTATTTCAATTGTCGAGATCTTAATCATTCTGTATGTGATGAAATTCAATAATGTTAGTTTATTGCAGTTCAAATCACTAAAGTTCAAATGCAAAAAACCCCAAATTGGTTTCCTATTCAAAAAGTTATTTAGGAGAAAAAGATACAGAAAACCATTGCAAAGCAATATTATCTAAACAATACAATATTACATTGTAAAAGATAATATTGTGTTTTTTTATTTTCAATGTTTTTTAATGTTATATTTGCCTTATTTAAAAATATATACAGTGTATATTTTTTTTACAACAAAATGCTAAGAAATATAAAACAATACAAATACCAACAAAATAGTGTCTTTGACAATATATTGAATCATACTTTTTTCATATTATACAACCTTAATTCCGAAAAAGTTGAGACAGTATGTTAAATGCTAATAAAAACAAAGAGGAGTGAGTTGTGAGCTTGTGATGGTAAACATTTACTTTAAAATTGATGTGTGCAACAAGTTCCAAAAACATTGGATGGGGCAATTTAGGACTAATAGTGAAGTGACAAGTTGAAGACAGTAAAGTGAAACAGGTGAGGCAATCGTGTAATCATAGTATACAGTAGCAGTGAACTGGCTAGGGGTTTGTTGAGTGTCATATTTGACTGCTTGTGAGAAACAAGTCAAAAGAATGGTCCAAACAGTTAACAGAAGAAATCATCGCCCTTCACAAACAAAGAACAGGATAAAAAAGATTCTACAGTGCCCATCACAGTCACCAGACATACACCCCATAGACAATCTCTGGTTGTATTTAAAGAAGGCAGTCGCAGCACGCAAACCCAAGAATATTACTGAGCTGGAGGCCATTGCTCATGAGGAATGGGCTAAAATTCCTCAGGAACACTGCCAGAGTCTGGTGTCTGGCTATGCATCTCATTTGAGCAGCTCATAACAGCAAAATGTTCCTCTACAAAGTACTAAATATGGATGACATGAAGCGGTTGAATAATTCTGAGACTGGAGAATTCATAATTAGTTGCAGTTGCAGGTAAAATTGTGCAAACTACTTGATGCATTTGTTGTCAATGTCTATGTCAATTGCTTTTGTTTGACTTGTTCTTTGCAAACAGGTGAAGGTCTGTACATTTTTACAATAAACATGATTTGCAATGGGGGATCAATAATTTTGATCGCAACTGTATAAAGATGCTCCAGAAAAGGCCTAGTCTTTCAAGAGCAAGGATGGGTCGAGGCTCGCCAATCTGGCAACAGATGCGTCGGAAAATAATCAAACACTTTGAGAACAACATTCCCCAAAGAAAAATTGGTAGGATTTTGGGCATTTCACCTATAGTGCACAATATAATTAAAAGAATCAAGAAATCCGCTCCTATCTCGGAATGTAAATGGCAAGGCCGATTCTGAATGCTCTCCGATCCCTTAGACGTCACTGTCTTAACAACCGTAATGAGTCTGTGATGGATATCCTGACATTGGTTGGGGACACAGATGCAAGTTAAGGCTTTACATCAACACTGTACAGAAGCACCACCAACAGCTCTGGGCATCATCTGACATGGACAGTAACACAGTGGAATCATGTTTTGTGGTCCAAAAAGTCATATAGTTTTTAGACAAAACCGCCACGTTGTTCTCTAGGCCAAAGAGGAATAGGACCGTCCAAGCTGTTATCAGTGTCAGGTCTAAAGCCAGTGTATGTCATGGTATAACGGGCACTTCTATGATGGCACTATTAATGCTGATAGATATACACACATTTTGGAGCAACAGAAGCTACCATCCAGAAGTTGTCTTTTATAGGGACGTCCTGCATTGTCCAGCAGGACAATGGCAAACCACATTCTGCCCAGATTACAAGCACATGGTTGCGTAAGCAGAGAGTGGGGGTGTTAGCATGGTCTGCCTGCAGTCCTGACCTGTCTCTGATTGAGAATGTGTGGCGCATTATGAAACGCAACATAAGGCAACAAAGGCCCAGACAGTTGCGCAGCTGAAGACATGGGGAAATGGATGAAGGGGGGAAAATTCTGTTTGCTAAACCAACTGGTATCGTCGGTGCCCGAATGCTTAATAAGTGTTATTAAAATAAAAGGCGATGTTACACAATAATAAACAGTTGACTGTCCCAAACATTTTTGTGTTGCAGTCATCAGATTTTAAATGAGTGTATACTTTCAAAAATAAATTACATTCACAAAGTAAAACATAAAAAAATGTGTTGATAATATGTTTTCAATATAAAGGGGAACTGATTTCTCTAATTACTTTTTTTGCATTTTCCATACTGTGGCAACCTTTTTGGAATTGGAGTTGTAACACTAATAATCAAAGTTCACTGATTGGCTCATACCATTCTGTATGAGTATGTCCAAGATGTCAGCATGTCCGTACTCTGCTGCGATGCCAAGTGGGGAGACATTGTGGCCATCTTGAACGTTTATCAGGGCCCCGTTTCTTAGCAGTAACATCAGGATGTCAGTGCAGCCCACCTGGTCATGATATTACATCATCCACCATGGTAATACATCATCCACCAGGATAAAACTTAATCATTAAACAATCATTGCAGACAGAAGCGGTCTTAACATAGAGGCATAGGTAGGTGGCTGCTTGGGGCCCCCTATCAGCAGTCGTAGTAGGGGGGCCCCAACCAACCTCAAAAAAAAGAACAAGCTTTTTATCATCATCAACACTTCAAAAGCATAGTCAATTGTATTAATATTCTTCCGAAATACATTGAAACGTTGAAGTAGTAGTTAAAATGATTATAACTACTTATATATATACCAGATCATGGTTATTTGTCCCTACACATACAGTGGGTAGAACAAGTATTTGATACACTGCTGATTTTGCAGGGTTTCCTACTTACAAAGCATGTAGAGGTCTGTTTTCATCATAGGTGCACTTCAACTGTTACAGACGGAATAAAAAAAATCCAGAATATCACAATGTATGATTTTTAAATAATTAATTTGCATTTTATTGCATGACATAAGTATCTGATCACCTACCAACCAGTAAGAATTCCAGCTCTCACAGACCTGTTAGTTTTTCTTTAAGAAGCCCTCCCGTTCACCACTTGTTACCTGTATTAACTGCACCTGTTAGAACTTGTTACCTGTGTAAAAGACACCTGTCCACACACTCAAACAGACTCCAACCTCTCCACAATGGCCAAGACCAGAGAGCTGTGTAAGGACATCAGGGATAAAATTTTACACCTGCACAAGGCTGGGATGGGCTACATGACAATAGGCAAGCAGCTTGGTGAGAAGTCACCAACTGTTGGTGCAATTATTAGAAAATTGAAGAAATTCAAGATGACGGTAAATCTCCCTCGGTCTGGGGCTCCATGTAAGATCCAGTGGTGGGCCCTCAGGGCCTGCAAGGCCTTCTCTGCAGGCCCAAAGATAATCAGAATCAGAAATGTATTTTTGTACTTCTTTAATATATTTTTTTATTTAATATATTTTTCAATAATATATATTTTACAAAGTTCATTTAAATTAGTCTATATGGTGATTTCATTGCTACAGTACGTTCTTTTCAGTTGCCTTGCTT
>JACXGM010007087.1:0-31362 GCA_016801145.1 Umbra pygmaea | reverse complement strand
ACACCCTGTGTAATACCGACACCCTGTGTAATACCGACACCCTGTGTAATACCGACACCCTGTGTAATACCGACACTCTGTGTAATACCGACACTCTGTGTAATACCGACACTCTGTGTCAGTGGTTCCCAATCCCCCTTCTATTCCTCATGTGCCATTCAAACTATACTTACTGAATAGTTGTGTATGTGGGGCTGCTAAACAATTTAGTTTGCAAAAAACAAAATACAAAGACATTTCTGGACATATACCCATCTAGCCTATTTATAACCTGTGCATATCTGTGGCAGAAAGTAGCTTTGGTTTATATGGGATGTTGCTTGACATTTGGGTACAGACACAGACTATGATAAAAGACTATGATAAACAGACTACGATATACAGACTACGATATACAGACTACGATATACAGACTACGAAATACAGACTACGATATACAGACTACAATATACAGACTACGATATACAGACTACGATATACAGACTACGATATACAGACTTTACAAATGACAGACTGTTTTATTGAGTAGCTTCAAGTTTACTAGCATCACTGCACTACGTACAAATATTGCTCGTCTAAGGGCTGTACCGAGTTACACTGCAAAAAATATAATACAATTTTGGTGAAAGTTTTTTAAGAAAGAAATACAATTAGTGGCCACCAGATGGCTCCATTTATCACAACCAAATTCATTCAAAGCACCTAATAAACTTTTCAATATTTACACCACTGGTGTTAGTGACACAATTAAAAGACCAACAATGTTACACCTCAAAGGTGTGCATTTTCCACCCATATTATTTAATCTAGGGATCTGAACCTTCTTTACAGGGCTCCCAGCTACGCATAACTTCCTGCTGTGGCTAATCTGGGGTAGTGGGTGTTTCTAATTAACAACGGTGAAATTCTGTTTTACGCAATAGAAAAATGTCTCAGTGGTCCACCACAACCCAAAGGGAGCGAAGGTCACACATCAACTATATTGATTCAATGCACAGACAGCACCGTTCTTATCCAGAAAAAATGGAGGAATAAAGAAAATAAAAGAATGTGTTGACAATAAGAAGGAAAGGATTGCCCTTTAATATATTTCCATTAAAGGTTAATGTATGTAGGAAACAAGCTAGCAGACCTTACAAAAGATAATCAATGAAATACTGCTTATCATTGTTGTCTATCTTGGCATTAACCCGTTAACTAAAGCACTAACACATATGACTAAGAGGCGTGTGTCTAAAACTATAATGGATTACCAAATGCCCTACTGTATGTCTTGATATTCTAGCACCGCTTTAAAAATGTCTGCCCTACCAATGGAGGTATTCGTCTTTATCGGGGTGGGGGGGGAGAGTCCCATTAGTATAATGTGTTTTAATTTGCTTAGATTTTGGATTGTTATATCCTATTTATGATCTGTTGTAATCTTTTGTAACAAGGAATTTTGTCAAAATTGATATTTGCATTTTGAATCAAATGGAGATACATCAATTTGCTGTAGCTATGCAAATTTATGGTCTCGTTGGGCAAATGTACTGATATATCATTTAGTAAATGTAAATCTTTTGAAATGTCGGCCCTGTTGTCACACAATAGTCTATTCATTTATATATAAAATATTAGCACCATACATTGATTCTGCTGCATTAAGGAACCTCTGTTGGTTCAGACTCATTTGAATATATGGCTCTCACCGGGCTGTCCACCATGTTGGGTTTGCTGTTTCTCAGGCTCTTGACGGCGTGGAACACGTCCACCACATTCTGCCGCTTGATCATCTCACACACAATACTGATGGCACAGAACATCCCACTGCGGCCGCCTCCGTTTCTGGAGCAAAAAGAACAAGGGTGTGGGTGTGACCGTGGTTAGGGGAGGGTTTCTATTGGACTGCCTGGCTTCTGAAAGAGAAGGTTGCATGTGAGAGAGAGGCAGGGGCGATTCTAGTCTGTTGGGGCCCTAGGCAAAACTTCCCAGGGGGCCCTAGGCAAAACCAGTGTTCATCCCCATTATGTTATATAACCATACGTTTGTCAGCCCTCCAGGGCCCCCTAGCAGCCTGGGGCCCCGAGCAGATGCCTGGTTTGCCTGTTGACAAGCTGCGGCTCTGGAGCGAAAGTCTTGTTTTTTGTGGTAATTTATGTCGTTCGAGTTGGCATGCACTATAACTGTGTAAGCACCGGTAATACGCAAAAATACCATGATTTAAATAACCTCAGAATCTTTGTAAAACATTGGATTTATAAGTATACCCAACAGGATCAGTTCAAATTAATGAATTATATAAACAATTGTTTTCCTCCTTAATCTGTCAGACTGTCTCCATCCCATCCTTCGAATTTAAATTATTATTATATTTATTTTGTCTTTAGAATATTTTGTGGAGATGATTTGCAACATGTTTTGGGTCGTGTCCGTACACTCGTCCATGCAACTACACATCCAAATAAATACAACTGTCTGGATGATCCTTCAATGGTAAAAGTGGAAAATTTGGTCTAATTTGAGAAAAAAAATGATGCCTTTAAGATCTCATTAAATAAGTGCTTCTTTTTATTAAGCAACAAATTACTTAAGTACCAGCCACGGTCAGTGGATCCTAATTGAGGATGCCAGGCTCGCATATATCAACTTCGCCTTCTTTAGCCAATATGAAAGTCATGAAATATTACTGCCATAATAGACGTGGGTTTAATCGGCTTCATCTACTGACCATCAAACTGTGTTTGTGTGTGCTTGCGTGTACTCACAGGCAATGTATAATCGTGTTTGTGTGTGCTTGCATGTACTCACAGGCAGTGTATAATCGTGTTTGTGTGTGCTTGCGTGTACTCACAGGCAGTGTATAATCGTGTTTGTTTGTGCTTGCGTGTACTCACAGGCTATGTATAATCGTGTTTGTGTGTGCTTGCGTGTACTCACAGGCAGTGTATAATCGTGTTTGTGTGTGCTTGCGTGTACTCACAGGCAGTGTATAATCGTGTTTGTGTGTGCTTGCGTGTACTCACAGGCAATGTATAATCGTGTTTGTGTGTGCTTGCGTGTACTCACAGGCTGTGTATAATCGTGTTTGTGTGTGCTTGCGTGTACTCACAGGCTGTGTATAATCGTGTTTGTGTGTGCTTGCGTGTACTCACAGGCAGTGTATAATCGTGTTTGTGTGTGCTTGTGTGTACTCATAGGCAATGTATAATCGTGTTTGTGTGTGCTTGCGTGTAATCACAGGCAATGTATAATGGTGTTTGTGTGTGCTTGCATGTACTCACAGGCAGTGTATAATCGTGCGTCCCTCGCCCTCCTCACACTCCTCTTGCCACTTGTCCACCTGCAGGATGAGCTTTAGGAATGAGCGCTTGGATGCTGGCACTTCTCTGTGTCCCGCCCATCCCAGGTACTGGAACTGCCTCACCATCAGGTAACCCTCCTGAGGCTGCGCGGAACACAGAAACAAGCCCGAATCGACGTCAGCCACAATATCATCAAAGCGTAGCGCACCAGAGATTAAAAAGCGCAAGGCGGCAAAAATATTAACCCGCGCTTTGCTACTTACTCTGGTGAGGTTACATATTCTGAAGAGACGGCTGATAACGTCACAGTCCATGGAACAGGAAATACATTCAACTTGGACCGGGCCGTAGCGGAGCATTCCCTCTTCAGGCCAATACTGAGGACAGCCCTAAGGGACGGCGACAACACAAACAACCTCAGAGTTAGCCAGCACCTTCAATCAAACGAGAGTCTTACTCCTGAAAGTATGAGACGTGATATCGGAGTCCAGCGCGAACGTTTGAGTCGGTGGGTCATGTTTTACCTGCGCCAGGTCGATCTCATTGAGCATCACCAGGGACGTGCAGCCATAGTCGTACACCAGCCGCCAGAAGTCCTTAACTGTGTTGGGCAGAGGATGCTGAGTAACGATGAAGGCCGCTGGCTGTCTGTAGCTCTGCATGGGAGGAAGTCAATAAGGAATCATGTAACATCTCATAGCACCGGGTCACGTTTACAGAGAACGCGCACAGTCACATTTACAGAGAACACACACTACAAGAGAATGTGGTACATCTCTCACAATGAACGATGTGTGGATATATGACCATGCAAGAAATGTGGAGACCTTTCATGTTTGAATGACAAGTGTATTCTTAATATCAGGGCAGTTCATGTTGCGGGCATGCTTCTAGCAACTTTATAGAAATTAAATGAACTTCTGCTGACATACACCTTAATTAAGCCATGAAACAAATCCAGTATTGTTAGAAGCATTTATTTACTGTGAAGTTAAAAAGTTCAGAAATTACCTGATATTCTTCTGACGGCTTGGTTAGAAAAAGTCCAAGAGTTTGTGAAGAGTAGCAGAAAGTGATTTAACATTACTCTCCAAATAACATACTGTGATAACTCTCCTTGTCTGTAACATCTCCCAAGGTCTATTTACCTATGCTGTCATACTATACTGATTGGAAAATGTTGAAATGTATCGGGCACATAATCTGGTTAGTCAAATGTGCAATCCAGCTGTGATTATTTTTAGGTACTGTGTAACATGCTTTAATTTAATTAATTTCATTAAATAACTGTAAAATTAGTATAAATGCATTTCCTCTGTTATATGAAAACTAGGACAGACAAAGCTGTGTGTGGCTTTAATCTTCTTCATCAAAGCTGTGCTGAGATGAGTCCCAGAAGATGGATTCATTTTCTGGCACAGAAATATCCTAATGTCAAACTTAGTCAATCATCTAAGAGGCCAAAAGGTAATATGGTTGTAATATGTGTATACTGTAAAGCTACCAGCAAGAGTGTTGTTAGTAGGGCTGGGCGATATGGCCAAAAAATGATATCACGATATAAGAAAGATATTTTTTCGATACGATATGCTTGACGATATATTAAAATGTATAAAGGACCTGCTGTGACTGCATTACATCAAAGTGTATTTTCTGCTGTATGAACAAATAAAAGCAATACATACAAAAAAAATGTATTGACATTGTTATATTTATGTTTAGAAGTTTCAGGTATAACTGAACTACAGTACAAGCAATATGAAATACTCCTCATTTGTTGGATGTTTCTTTGTTTCAGAACAAAACCAGCTGTTATCGCGATATGTCGATATGGGATATTCTTCTCGATATTATTTTCCAAAATTCGATAACGATAAATATTGAATTATCACCCAGCCCTAGTTGTTAGGCTTAATAAAAATATAATGAGGTTATGCACTGTACTTGTTTTACTTACCTCATCCTTCTATCAAATGTGTACAAAAGAAAATTGAACTCTTTCTTTATTTGTCAACCGAAATGATTAAAAGATCACTTTCGGATGAGATTAATCTTAAATAATTTCGTAAACAAGTGAGAGTTGAAAAGTTAGATGACTAAAATGTTCCAAACGTTATATTCAACTAAAAAACAAAAAAATAATATTTTTTGTCACATCACTACTTGCCAGAAAGAAATTCGAAGTATTCCACAAAAAAATTATTAACCACATTTAAAAAAATACAGTGAATATTAGTCCTCCTACATTTTTCAGAAGAGTACAGAAAACAAAAGTACACACCTGGATTTGTCTCTAGCTTCCTGTGTCTACTATACACACAGGTAAACATCTACCTAAAGTGTTCCTATGTAGCTTTCTGTCATGTGTAAACTGGGCGTAAGTTTCAGCGTGCACGAGGGAGGGAGGCCACTTACGTCCATGAGGGCAGCGTTGATGTAGTTTGAGCTTTCCCCGTCGATAGTGATGAGGAATGGAAGGCACCGATCGGGCGGCAGCATGTCCATGAAGCGGTTCTTCTCGTGGTTCCTGGGCAGCAGAGCGATGCTGCAGTCCTCAGGTTGGGGCTGAGGGGTCACCGAGTTCAGGGTCTGAAATCCACCATTAACACCACCAGTTAAGGAACACTCTGCTAGTTGACTCTAGAAGAGTCCCAGGTCGCAACATGGAACCATTTTGGATAAGCCCACAGTCTATTTGCAGGACGTGTAAATAACATCAATCCATGAATGAGCACTGTATATTCAAAACTGAGCATTGTATTATAACAGTGTTATAACAGTATAATAACTGCCTTATAACCATATTATCACTGTGTATGAACAAAACATGTGAATGTGCCCTAGAAAGTCCAACCATACCTGGAATTCATCCTTGAGATGTGAAGAGTTGCTCTGTGAGTCTATCCGGATCATGTCGTAGTAGGCTGCTTTGTACTCGCAGGCGAGGATGGCTGTCTCCCCACAGAGGCAGGCCTCTAAGATGGCGTCGTGGATGAAGATGTACTGCTCCTGAGGAGACCACGGACACACAACGCAGTCAGCCGAGGGCGACTCACTAGCGTCACACGATCCACACACACACAGCGGCGTGAAATGCACAGACGGACATTAATGGCGAATGGCGTTAACGTTAGATGGTGATGTGTGCGGGGGGTGGGGGGTGGGCCAAGTAATCACCTCAGTCTGTACCATGTTGATGCGTCTGGAGCGTAGCGCCTTCACGCAGTTGTAGATGTCCACCACGCCTTCTCTCTCCGCCATGTCCAGCATGATGTCGATGACGATGTAGCATCCGGTCCGTCCCGCGCCGGCGCTGACCAGGGAAACGGGGCGAGAGAAAGGACTGGAAGGTCAGCATGGTGGCACAACACGCCGCCTCCAGACTACACACCCAGACTTTGTACTGTGCACACACAGACTAGGATTCCCTTTGTAGAGCTCTAAATTGAGAAGGGTTATGCTTCGCTCAACTTCATCCACAACAACCACTTCCTGAGAGGCACGGTCGGGCCTGCAGAGCAGCGGCGGTTGATATTGAAGCACGTCCGCTCGTTTGGCTGCACACATGTTTTCACAGCTGTCACAGTGTCAGAGATCAAAGGACAATCGAATCGGATGCACCTGTTTACTCAGGCAGTATCTGTCGGTGAAGGTTTAGAGAAAGCAACGTGTTTTATTTTAAGTGACAGATCCATTCAAGTCAACGTGTTTTATTTTAGGAGATGTTCAAGTCACTGCAATTATTAATCATACAAGCATTTTCTTTTTCGCTTTTCTCCACAGGAAAAACACCCGTGACATTAAAATCCACATTCTACCCCCTCTGCTCACTTCTCTTCCATCATTACTTAATTGCCATAAACTTGCAACGCGATTTGAAAAGTGCTTCTCAGCATGAATACATATGCAAATTCTGGATGGTTGAACGCCCCTAAATGCTAAGCATTCATATTTGATCGAGTATCCTATACGATATCTTAAATAGAAATGCATTGGTTTCATCACACCATAAACCCAACGCCATGGCAGTGGTACTCGAAATGACATGCAACATTTTTTTTATACGTCATAGGTTTCAAACCTTTTGAATTTAACTGGTACATTTTATGATTTATATTACCGCTTGTGCGCCATGCATGCTTTTTTATGGTGGCAGACTAATTAAATCTTTCTGCAAAAGGGCTGGATGATTTGGTTCTATTTTTGTATAGAGCATACAATGTACACTCTAATTAATTGTCTGTTTGAAAATTACTACAGCGTAATTCATAAACATTTATTTATAATACATTACAGTTTAGAAATATTATTTTTAATTATTTTTCCATTTCAGATTAATTAATTTAGAATCCTACCAACGTTTCCTTCCAGATAAATTTAAATTGTTATTTTTGAAGTGACTTCAGTTGACTTGAGTTAGTAGGACCTTATGTATATACTTAAATAGATCCAGCATATATCAAGGTCATTTTCCCATACATGAACAGTGTTTCCCTCTTCATGGTTACTGAATCAGATCTACAGTATTGTCCTAAGTTTCCTCTCACAGTTATCAGTTTCAGGTATGCATACTGTACCCCAAGCATATCATTTATAAGCTTGATCAGGACACAAAAAATTGAAGCTTGTAACTTTTAGAGATCACTGCAATTGTTTCAAAATTAAGAGATCACTGCAATTGTTTCTTAAACCAACCCCTTTGAAAACCTCTGGAATGTGATCAAGAGGAAGATGCATCGTCACAAACAAAGTCGAGCTGCTTAAATTCTTTCGCCAGGAGTCACACAACATCAATAATAAAGACTGATTGATGAAGAGCCTGCCAAGATGCATAAAAGCCAATTATTATTACAAGTACTATTATTCCACCAAATGTTCATTTCTGAACTCTTCTTAAATTAAAACATTATAAAAAAGTGAAACTTATTTACTTTGCATTATTCCAGGTCTGACAACACTGAATCTTTTTTGTTATTTTTCAGTCGTAATTTTCTCCAAATAAATGCTCTGAATGACAATATTGTTATTTAGAATTAGGAGAAATGTTGTCAAAAGTTCATAGAATAAACATACATCCCTTTTACCCAAACACGTAACTATAAGTATTAAAACCAGAGAAGATGATGAGGTAACTGGATCCTTCTGTTTCTAGCCCTTGAATGTTAGCATTAGCTCTAACGGTCAGCAAGAAAAGGCCTTTAATGTAGCTAGCTAGGCGTAGTGTTAGGGGCTTACCTGCAGTGCACCACGATGGGCCCCGCACTCGGAGGGTTAGAAATCTTGACCCGGCGGATAAATGACAGCAGGCCTGTGGCGTGGTAGGGCACTCCGTGGTCAGGCCAGCCCGTGAAATGGAACTGCTTCACCTCCCGCATCTCGTTGAACCCTCTCTGATCAGAACAGAACACAGATTATTAGTTCACGTACCGATGGTTTTCAGTTCAAATGAAAAATAAGTTTGCCCCTTTTAGTGATTAAACGGTTAAGTATTTCAGAACTGCAATATTTATGGGTAAATTAAGGATTGTCTCACCCTCTCCAAGGTGAAAGTTCGGACAACATATTCAGCCAGGGGCTCCACTTCCACAAATGTCACTTTAAAGTCTCCATAGACCTCTGCATCATCAGGCCAGTACTTGTAACACTTCACCTAAATGAACATGACAACTCAATTCATATAAAACAAGACGTCTCTAAATACTACCCACAGCCGAAAGAACACACAGCAGGTGCCTAGTTGGACAGAATGGCAGATTCGAATCTAAAAATGAATTAAGTATCTACATTGACCTCCAGGGGTTTGGGATATTAAGGTAATTTGACCATTTGACCTACCCGTCCAACTTCCACCAGGTTGGTAACCATCACAATACAGGCAGACTGCTCTTGCCAAACCATCCTCCAGAAATCATATACGGTCTCATGCACTGGCCCTGGAGAGGACATATCCAATACAAATTAATACAATATCTGAAGTACATATTATACAATCTAATACATTGATGAATATATATATATATGTATTACATTGTATGAGGGGACTTTTGTCTCACCTTGAGTAGCAATGTAATGACTTGGCCTTTGGTATCCCTGAAAAAAAGAACAAAGAACCCATCAATTAATTTGGTAATACCTTTAAAACCAGTAGAGCAACGAAAGCAGACGACAACACCGCACGCCGTGCCTCAACCATAGCTTGGACTGCATGAGAGCTTTATGCCACAGAGCTCTTCTTTTTATTCCTTAATTCACACAAATAAAACTACAAAACCGAATTCAAATGACCACAATCAGATTTGAATTGGCTGGGTAAAGGCACAGTAAGGGAAAAAAATAAGGAAAAAACACAGGTGCCCACCATCTTGTCAACCTGACAACCACTCCTGTCGAAAAATATTAGCCCCACCATAGAGAAAAACAGAGGCCTATACATAAAACCTGTTTGTGCATGGACACTGCAATTGAGGGCGTCCACCATTTTGTTTATGGTCAACTGGAAAGTACGTCCTATTGATTAACAGAGGATCTGGGACATCAAGAGAAGTCAGCCAATTCACTTTACTTCTGAATAAATATCTGCAGTAAATAAACAACATTGCCCTGATTCAAAATGTAGATGGCCTCTACGATGAGACCCGTGTGCTCATAAGGAGGCAAAGGAGGGTGCTCTTCGGCAGCACAGGTACAGGCATGTTCAGGCATGGGGACATGTGAAATGGGAGAAGCCGATGAACCACAGCATGGGCGGATCAAATCATAAAGGGTGTGGGGCGGCCCGGGGGGGGCGCTGGGAGAACATCTCATGCGTTTCCGTGCAGATGTTGTTAGAATTAACCATAGGCGACTGAGGAAGGAGAGCATGAGGTAGGATGAGGTCCCATACAGTGATACTTACATCCCTGTACAGCCATATCTACAGCCCAAATCATAGGCAAGAGTGAAAGAAAGCACAACAATGTCAGTGAGTACAAGCACTTTGACTGAGAGGGAAATAAAAGCTGTAATTCATATTGTTGACAAAGGCATGCATAGAAGGCCTCACATACGAGAGAAGGACGGTTGTGTCGCACACGTTCGCCAAGCGAGGAAGCTGCGCCACTTACGTCAATGTAGTTGGCGTTGATGTAGTCAGAGGAAGGGTCGTCTTCCATTGGTTGCAGGATCACTCTAGAATGATCGTCTGCAAGAAACAATGATTCATTTTGTTTCATTACCAGAAACTGAAATCAAATAAGACTAAAATATGAGTTTGATGAAAGAAATAATAAAAATAAAATGTAGGTACATGAATTATCAATTGTATGGTTTTCCATATTTAAGTAGCTTACTCCTAGCAGCATGCTAGCCAATAGGATCACAACATGGACCTTTTCAGTTGTACCAGTCTTAATGCAATGATATTTCAACATATGGATATTTTACTTATACTGTACCAGACTTACATGCAATGATGTTTCCGTAACGGTTCTTGGTTCTATTGGTTTCCTTTTTTGCCACGTCCCAGGAAGCGGACTGGCCTTCAAAAAAACTCTGCATACCAAATATAACAGAGGAGAATGAGCAAATTTCAAAAGAAATGTACTATACTAATACCCTATGAGTTTTCTAAAGATGTTTGTATTGTGGTATCTTCAACAAAAAACAACAATTAATGTTCAAAGTCTGGCCTGAGGTGTCATTGGTTACGAGGTTCAGTAGCACATTTGACAACCATATTTCTTGGGCAATGAGTTTTTATACTGCCTATTAAAATACTAAAGCCTGAAAATAATGTAAACAGTGGTTTGATGCACGGAACCCATTTTTTGGTCTTCACCACTAAAATCATTATTGAAATACTACAACGGAGTAAGAACATCAGAACATTCTGAAGGTTCGGACACAATTCCATCATCATTATGAATTAATCTATGGAGAGACTACTACCTAGGGGGTCATAAAAGATTTGAACTGTTTCCACGGCACTTTTGAATTACATCCTTTCTCTTTCAAAGGCTGCAGAAAAACAACAACTGAATGTGTAAACTGTACAGGTATTGTGGAGCAGACAATCTGCTCACTGTAACAGTCATTAAAAGGAAGCTCTGCAGTACTGTGGTTGCCCTTCCAGAAACTCGACAGGATGTCCCTACGACATTTAAGACATAATTTGCTTGTTGTTTCTCCTCTGAAGGAATGTTGTTGTTTTTTTTAGAGGCTTTATAATTGTTTGAATAGTGAGACTCACTGACTTCCGGGTACCACATTTTTGTTTATTAAAAATGTACAGCAGCCCTAAGGGACAAAGTATCTTTCCGTGCACTGTGATATCCTACCCAGACATTTCAACTAAGTGCACAGATGATCTTGGGAGACATATTAAATGTGACCTTTTGCATTAGAAACTTCTAGCATCACAGGCTTTAGCTTCATCTATCAACTATTTATATTCCACAACACCTTACAAATGTTGTCTTGTGACCGGACCTTTCCTGTAAGCAACGTGTCGTTGCTGAGAGGTGTATGCTTTGATAAGTGTGAAGAAGCTGTCAAAGGAAATTACTATATTAAATGACAAATACTCGCTAGGTCTGTCCCATTCTATTCTATGCTTAATCACAGGCCAAGTTATTAAAGTTATTTTACAGGGTCTGTACTGTGTGAGAAAATGTACCTAGAGATGAGATTCTATCCTTTATTACAGTGCATATGAAAATATGATTCAAAGACGAATATGAGGAAAGAGTACGGTGTGCCACCTCATTTTTCTTGCCGTTTCAAACTATTATATTTGACCAACTAAAAATAACAGCACTTTCAGAGTTCCAACGTAATTTGAAAAGCACATTTTCCTGTGAATATATTATGCTATAGATATTGTCTAGTGTTTTAAGGCCTTAGTGTTATGTTATGATGTACAGTCACATGGCCTGACCTCATACTCTTCCTTGAAGCCGTAACTGTCTGAGGTCTTCATCAGGTTGATATGTTGGAGCAGATCAGCCACCCTGATGGCCGGGTGTAGCTGACCGGTCTGGTACGGTGACTCAGTGCCCTCACAGTGATACCGGGGGACGTCCAGCAGACGACTGGACTCTGCAGCCGCGGTGTGATTCTCATCTGACCAGGGAAACCATGCAGGTAAAGATTACACAGGGTCACGAACAGCCTAGTAAACCACACGTGTGCGTTTGAACAGCAGGACTACACCACAGAAGGCAATGACTTACAAAACAGCAACGAAAATATTTTTTCCATCTTAGCAATAACATCGTTCCTGCCTTCAAAATGTCTGTGTAAAGCAATCTCTCCAGAGGATGTAAAGCACATGACAACTGGCAGTTACCGAGGTGTCGCATCAGTTGTTGAGTGGGCAAGGCCAGGCATGATGTGCCTGCCGATCTCAGAACACAGACAGACTGACTAACTGACAGACTCTCAGGGGAAAGTCAGTGCTTGCAGGCCTGACAGAAATCATCCATTCTCTTCAAGGCCTTATCTGACCTTATGTCTTCCGTTAAGTCAACACCGTCATTTAACGCAGTGTGTCTGTGTGTGTGTGTTGTCATTCTGGTGTGAGTGTTGTGGAGTGAGTGCGTGTGTGGAAAGCGAGGTGGCTGTCTGATAAATCCTTCCTACAGATAACCTGGTTATCACCTCTCTAAAGCCAGGGCTGATCAATCACAGTGCCCACTGAGCCATGAGGGCCACATCCCGCTCGGTCAACTCTTAAGCTCCAGCCTGTCAGTCATAGTGGGATCGGATGCTATGCTACGTTCAATTGTAAGTAGCTGCACAATGTAGCGTAAGTAGTGACACGTTACAAACTGCCATCTAATTGATCAACCATTAGGTAAAAGCATAGAGATCCAGAAGTAGTTGTCTGCAATTAAATTTCTTCTCACTGAATCATCCACTTGGAGAAATGATTATTTCCATACACACTGGTCCCACTCACTTACCGGTAATTGGCACTTTCCAATTAGAGCAGCAAGGAAAGAAAAAAAAACAACAAGAGCTTTTAGCTGAATCGGCAGTTGGTACACAGGGTTTTTACCACACACAAAATAGATATAAGATGAAGTGACATGACTTCAGCATAATCCTGGAACATGAATGTGGGGAGTTCTGACAATGACAATGTTTTCTACTGAACAAAACGCAACACTGACTTTCTTACACATTAGCACATGGGTTTCCAGAGTAGCAAAACTGACAGGGAGCCTTATACGCTGGGTGGGATCTAAGAGTGACATTAATCTGGGTTGAGAACTGCTGCACTCTAGTGTAGAGACTATCTAAGCTGACATTTTTACTCATTTACAAATTTGTTATACTTAAGTCTGCCCTTACGTGATAGATTGAGTCACGACTTCAAGCGCTGCCTTCAGTTCCTATTAAGGGGGCCGGCGAAAACGCACAGCTAATGTAAGACGTTTTCATTGCAAAAGCAAGGGCCTGAGGGGCCATTTTAATTCCCTATCAAAGTCAGATTTTCAGTGAGCTGTGAAAACACTGGGCGGCTGCTAGTCTACTCTGTCAGTGTAGACTAGCTGGTGTCTACTGTCTCTCCATCCTGGCGTCACCACTGAACACTTTGATCGTCCACAGTGCGAGACATGTCCCGAGGGGTGGATGGGTGAGGGGGATGGAAAATGGCTGCTGCTACGGACTGAGACAGTGACAGGATAACTGGTTACATTCCACACAGTGTCGTGTCATGTTAGGGGTTGATCTTCCGGTGTGAGCTCAGGTGAATTTAACTGTCATATCTGTCTTCTCTCGTGTTGCTCCGAAACCAAACTCCTCAGCAGGGTTTTGGAGGGTGTTGGCAGTTGTGTGGCATATAAGAAGTCGCATTCTCAGAATGTGCCGTAGCACCTCTGGCTCCACTTTAACAGCTTATGGGTGGCTCCTAAACCCTGAAGGGCTGTTTATCTGTTCACTGGAGCACTGCCAAATCTCCACTCTACCCTGGCTGAGGGCCAAGTCTGATTTACTTTGGCAGCCAGGGGAAATCTACCATTTGGAAACAATTCTTATTTGATCCCCCCTACTGGATAAGATAGATAAGTAAAGGTAGAGGCTAGTCATTCTAATATTTATCCACACTTTTCAGAGCTGACGTTAGTTGTATGGCTATCCCACTTAGCCACTAAATGGCTACAGGTTTACAACAAACATCTAGGTGTACAATGGACAGTTACAGGTGTACAAGGACGGCTACAGAACTGTGACGATGACAAAGATGGGGAACACGACAACTCATGGCAGGGCAGATGACACCAGGGCCTCACCTAGCACTGCCGTCGGAACAAGTGGATCATTAGGCGCTGTAGGGACAAAAAGCTTGTGAGGAAAATTCCAGAAGACTTAATTGAGCTGTAACACAATACTGACTTGTAAAATTAATGTTTAATATAAACAGAGCTTAAATGTTCACTCCAGAGCCCTAAACAGCTCAAAATCGTTGTGCCGGTCATGTTTCCGACATGACAGTCATTAAAAACATCTCAGCATGATGTGTAATTCCCAACTCGGCCACCAAATGTGTTCGGAAACAATAAACTGTTAGTTTTGAATCAAGACAATTGAGTTAATGGGAGAATAAAACTGGACCAATAAAGATCAGGAAAGCAACGTAACGCCTAGTTGTAGTTTCGAAAATGTTGCGTTGACATAACTGCATGAAATTCCCAACACATACGGTGGCCGAGTTGGGAATTACCAAACGCTTTGAGAAGGTGTTTTTAGTGACTGTCATGTCGGAAACATGCTGTTTATGGGTGTGGAGCATTTCTTTAAGAAGAATCGAGAGAAAAGAATCCTGCATGAATAGGATTTAATCATAAAGAAAAATCTACATTTATATACTAATGAACACCTTCTGCCTGTTAAGGCCGGCTCCAGGTCAAGAGTCTTTTCCATGTGTATCATGTCGTTATCCCCAGGGTCTGTGAGCGGTTGACTCTACTTACATCGGTTGCTGAAGTTGTGGGAGTCCATGAAGGTCACAGAAATGGGATCATCAGCGTGGAGCGTGCTCTGATCGGCGTAACTGCGGTCCATAGCGTTCACCATGTGGGTCATTTCCTGTCGAGTGTTCCCAATGGCGTCTTTCCGCTTCTTGGCTAGTTTCCTGAAGGATCGGACAAACGGATTTAAATTCCCCCCCGAAAATATGTGTCATTGATTATTCATAAACAACAAGACTAAAGGGAGAAAGACGATAACCTAATCTTATGTTCAAAACAATAGGCCACTGGTTTTGCTTTTACACGTATGTCCTTAAAATAACATTTATCCGATAAGACTGTACTGTATTCTTAGGGTCAAATATTATTTAGTGCATACTGCAGGAAAAGGCGGGAAAATCCAAAAGGGCCCAATTTCAAGCATAGAAATCATGCAGGAATAACTTCTGCTTTGAGGGTGAAAGGATAGTTCCTTCATGCTGAGCCGCATGTCAACCCAATCTGGGCTCTGACAAGACATTCTGACAAAATGTAGACTCACTGTTTGGTTGATTGTCTAATTATAATGTCATCTGGACAGGAGTAGATAGGGTTAATAGATTACCAACATTGATCTTCCAAATTGTTTGAACTGTTTAACTGATTACGGTCCTGGGGAGAAAGGCTGGCTAAACAGCAACTACAACGAAAGTCCTATATGTCAAGGTCAATCGGGGCTGTGCTGGTTTCACTTCACTATTATGTGAAGGAGAAAAACAATGGGGAAAAAAACTGTTGTAATCTAGTTATGAGCTAGACTGTGAGAACCCTGAGGAAAAGTGTTGCACTACCCGACATCCTGTGATTGCAGTTTGCAGATTGCTGTTAGATGATAGCACAAAGATGAAGTTAAGGAGCCACTCTAGTGAAATTTGTACTAAAGAAAAATAATATTTGAACTAGAGAATTTTACTTCATTCTAGTAAAAATCACAATAATTGGCTGATTATACCGTATTAATTTCTGTCAATCATAAATTTGGGGAGGATAAAAAAATTGACATGTGCACCACGTTAGTGAGTTGAAAACTATGCAGGTTACAAGGCAAATGTTGGGATCTCTTTATCTAAAATAAAATCCAATTTAACAGGATTTATATGACAAAATGTCTCAGATTGACAGAGGTGTTAAAAGTACTGAGGAAAAGTACTTTTCTGAGTAACTCTGATTTCACAATTTTTGGGAAGTCCCTACTGAAGACCAAAATGATCAGGTAAAGGGTGTTCGTATCTTACCGGTGACCATGATTTATATTCTCTAATTGTTTTATAGGTCAGTGTTAAGATATGAACACCCTTTACTTGATCATTTCGGTCTTCAGTAGGGACTTCCCAAAACTTGTGAACTCAGAAAAGTACTTTTACTCTGAACTTTTACCACCTCTGCCAATTGATAATAAATCTATTGTCCAAACTTTGCTCGAGGGATGCCCCTTTGATACTATCTATAACGCTAAAACAGCATTTCATTTTTGTGACAAAAACATATTCATGTAAACCGAAAATAATATATATTGCATGTCAGGAAATCATCTTAATAAAATGTCGAAAAGGCTTATTCACTTAAATTCACTTGAGGTTGAGAGTCACTTGTAGGTATGAAATGAAACATGATCGTGTGAAATACAACAATGATCAGAGTGGGAAGGTCAATGTGAGGCCGAAACTCCCACCGTGGAGAGAGTGAAATGGAAAGCATGTGGAATGGGAGCGCTTTGGCAGCCTCTTGTTAGGCCCTAGATTGGGGCCTTAGAAAGCAGAAAAGCATGTCAGTGCGCAGTTGACTCAACAGTCTACAGCAGTTTCAGAACAGGAGAAGACCCTACACCAACCCCACGAGGAGACCCTACACCAAAATTCAGACCAGCTCCTTTGAAAGAGCCTCTGAGATATATAACACGGAGTGTGCACCGTTCAACCAGGGTCGTTTCATAGGACAAAGAAGGTCCAGGAGATGAAGAAGATGAACCAAGTACATGGGTTATTGACATTCAACCACATGCACACATATAGAATACAGGACACAAAGTGCAGCATTCTTTTTTCAAATAACACCGCTTTTGGTCACGTCCACTTTGTTTTTTGGAAAGTGTTCCAAAGCTTGTCCGACCTGGTCAGGGGCAACGGCAATTGGTTCTGAGCGATATGCGTTTTCACTTGAAAAAAGGATACTGCATCTTTAAAACACTACATAACTAACCAAGGACAAATGCACTCATTGTATTTTGGCTTTGTTTATTTCTGTTTTCGTTGTTTGTCGTCTGTTTACTTACAGGTAATACGAGTACGAATAGTAGCTCCTCCTGGCAAGCAAATCAGAGACAGCAGGATAAAGAAATATTGGTGAATGCAAAGTGTGAATCAGTCTGATCAACAAAAGCATTAAAAAGTGCAAAACAACAAAATTAAATCTCTATTAATTAACTTCCTGATGGTACATGCATTCCTTCAAACTTATTGTCATGCAGTTGTATGTTTCAGTGTAATTGAATAAGGTGCGCAAGAACATTATTTTCATTACAAACATGCAAATAGTTCATTTTTTAGTTGTTTTGCTCTTGGGCGGATTCGATGTCATGCATTAATTGTCTCATTCACGTGAACAGTCAGACAGTCTTAAGAATGACTGTTGGTGTTATTATCTCACAAATTCTAATGATTAGACCGCGTCTAAGGTGTTACATATGAAAAATAAAGTCTTGAAAAGCATATGGATAACACAGCTGCAAAACAAATTGCGGCAAACTAAAAAACAAGCTGCTTGCTACCTGGAAAACAAGCATGTCATGACCACCATTTTAAAGATGCAGTATCGTATCCGTGGGTTCAGTTTAGATAAGAAACCACAGATTTATTATTGTATTAGATCAATGACTGTATTGCCCATATGTGTTGATCTCCCAAGTAACTACTGTTTGCAATGTACTTTGTTTTAACACATAATAGGACCAAAGAAAAACATGAAAATAAAAAAACATACAAATTTTGCCACAGCAATATTTTTCAGTTTTGACAATAATACGTCTTTTGCAAACCTACCACAGCATTCCGATATACACTTTATTAAGTCAAATGGATATACTACTGTATATCATGGAGTTCTAGTCTACTGGTCGTTCAGTTTTGTGAGAAAAGTAACTCTGTGAAACTAACAAGAGCAAGGCCACAGTTTTCAAGTCTGAGAAAAAGATATACAGCTCATTTTAAAAAGAATAAAAAGACAGAGGTGTTTTACAAGACCACTAGGCCTGGTTGAATATACTGTAGCTTGACGAATGCAACGACACCCATTTCTATAGTCAAGACATCGCCGTACGTGAAGACAACTAGTTCCAAAACAAAAGTGTTATCTTTACTTTGGGATTTTAGTCAGATTTCTGAATTCAATTACAAACAGTATACTTAATCCATTCCAAAGGGATTAGCAGCTTATGGTTCATTAGCGCTCAGTGTGCCCCCTTGCTCCGAGAACCAGTCCTTTTTCCGGCTGAAATTACAGACCAGGAAGCCGTCCAAAAACTCAAAAGCAAACGCTGCAATTAATGCCAATGGCTTTCATGAAAAGCATTCAATGAAATGAACCCCCTCCCACCTCTGTGAAAAAGACTGTAAACAACAGGGAATAGATTCTGTTACCAAACACTGAACGGCTACGCAACCAGATACGGTACCATAGAACGGCAACCCCATACTAACAAAAAGCAGAGTGTTTGTAGTTCTGAACAGACGGTAAATGTGCCAGAAAGTAAACAAGGATAACAAATACCAATATTTGGAGGATTTTCAAAAAATGGAATCAAGACAACAGTTTTTTCAAAGAAGGATGTTTGGTATACATTTTCAAATTGTATCTAAAAGCATAACTGAGGAATACATTTTCGATATACTAATTTCTATAATGTTTAGGTGATCCAATGCAAGAATTGCTGTGACATGAAACCACACGCTCAATAATCAGTAAAATTTGATTTCAATAGATTAATCTGGTCTAATAATCTGGTCTATTAGAACTCTAATAGTTTCAAAGTTATGGGAAATTTTTTAAGCCCTCATTTAACTGTTATCATATTTTTTCACATACATTCTGTAGGTAATGCTAACAAATTGAATATAACACTTTAAGTTACAGAGATGCCTCTACAGTACATGAAGTTAAAAAATGTATAAACATATGAGCCAAATACATAATTTGACATTCATGTTTATATTTTTTAAATCTATAACACTGCCATTGAAATCAAAGTACTACTCATTACAGATCAAATGACATTGCTTTATATTTTTGCTTTGTGGAACCTAAAGATGAATTGAGGCCATACCATAGAAATAGAATGGATAGAAAGGCCAGTGAACTGCTTGGCGTGGTCATTCGATTAGTACACAACAAAATGGCGATTGTTGTTAGTTGTCACGGTGACAAAATGAGAATCGGTTTAATGCGGAAGTAGGCCGCTAGATCTTTGCAATGGAATTGTACACATAAAATTGGCTGCCGCTCTGACTATTCTTCTACATTGATTTGAATTGGAATGGCCTTTCTATAAATTCAATTTCTATGGGCCATACACTGTAGTATGTGAGCATATCATAAATATGCCAATTTATATTCATTATTGGAGCTACACTTTTAGATACAACATTTGTGAACATTCCTTCCTCCAGAACTTAATTATATAGATTCAAGTTCATGAACAGTCATCCAATAATGGCATTATTTGTTTGGTTTCATATGGAACCACTCATTGCTGCATACTTGATTATAATTTACATGTCTCTCTCTTGAAACCAAGAGCATATTTTCCAATATCAGAAAGAGGGAAACCGTGTTACTGTCACTCAACTCACATGTGTCACTCAAGACCAAGAAGACTCACTTTATAACCTATCCTTCTCTTATCTCCCGAAAGCAAGTTTGGACCGGCTTCACCAAATCAACAATACCCAGCGAAGACAACTCAGAGGAAGAGGTGGGAAAGGAAAAAGAGAAAATACAGCTAAAGGGCAGGAGGGTATGGGATGGAAAGATTAAAGAGTTATGGAGGGGTATGGAATGGAACTGACTGGGGAAATCAGCAAGGAGATGGCTGAAAATGAACCCAGGTCATTAGGAATGATGCCCTAATTGGTAGAACATCTAAAGGAACACAGAGGCTGCTTTGCCAATTAGGAATTATTATGAATCTTCGCTCATCAGTAGTCACAGCACTACTCGGCTGTATAACACTCTGAACCACAATGCAACAAACAAATCTATCAGGAACAGGTGCATAACCACCAGTGTTCAATCAATATCTTCAACCATAATGTCAGTTCAGTTCATTGGGATAGCTCGTGTGTTTGTTTAACTTCGATGTTGAGATATTGTGTAGGTCAATTTGAGTAAAACCTAACCTTTATCATAAAAAGTGTTCCGCGTTCAGTACTCCTTTGGTTTCCAAATTTGCATTAGGTTATATTAGAAAAACTTCAAAATGTAATTCTGATAAATGACCAGACGATGGCGCCAAGTGTCAGACAAACAGAGAAAAGGTGGGCTGGCTAATGGCTCATCTACACTCATCTTATGGTTCCACTGGCTTACAGTTTACGTGCATCTTATCCATCCTGCTAAACTTCAACAGCATTCAGAGATGTGTTTAGACTGAGGGTTGGAGATAGTAATTGATTCTTTCCCCTTAAAACCATCTACATTTCATTGGAGAATAATAGAATATGTAATCTTTCCAAGGCATTCATCACAGGGGCTAGAGACAGTTCAGTGGTCGACACAAAACCTTATCTGAAAAACTGAACGGAATCAATATGAGGTTCACAAAGTAATTAAAGCGGAACATAATTAACACTCTTGTGGATTCCGACACTCCGTGACCTTGGCAACCCGATTCCTTGTACTCTGAATGAGTGCATGTGTATGAATGACTGTGTGTGGGTGTGTGTATTTGTATCAACAATTAAAAACACACACCTGACTGACCAATTCTTCGTAGTAAAGCCTCCATGACTAAAAAGAAAAGTAGCATTTAGAAAACATCAGAGGTTTCAGATTTAATATGAACCTTCCAAAAAACACTGTCAAGTCCTTCGTAACTAAGTATGAAAATGTTTATGAATACAAATAGAAAAATATAAAGTAGAGTAAAAGCAGGTTAAGCTTAATCAATTCCACTAACATTAAATACTAGACTGCACAGGAGTTCATATCAGCCCACTCAATGAAACTGTGGGTGGCTACTGAAAAGACAAGAGCTCTTAATGACTGATGCATACATATAGCTAAACGGTATTAACCAAACAGTAAACAATATTCTGCATGAGTTTGGAATGAAGCAGCACCAAGCACTACTGAGTGTGATGAGGAAGTATGGGAGTGACAAAATGAGTGAACTTATAGCTAGCACAACCTGAGCACACGTCACTATTGCTGTTACTGTCTCCGCAGTATCATTCCATCTCAATTTGGCCTTGACATCCATCATCTTGGATTGTCGTTAAAAACAAATACAGCGAACATTGCTGCAAAGTTATTTGTTTAAAGTTTATTTAATCGTATTCAACCCAAATGGTCAATTCTTATCTAAAACTTACAACAGTGTGTGTACTCCTACGTATTCTTTATTGTTCATATTTTATCCAGGTAATCTTGTATTGCAGTGATGTTAATACATCTGATATTCTATCGGTGACCAGTTGCAGTGGTCGGTGCCTTAACGGTGTAGGGAGCTTGTTGTTGGTATGTACCACTTGTCTTCTCTCTTTGTCCAATAACTTCACATTGCTGAAAACTTTACTGCTCATGTCTAACATTGGCAAGTGCTCAAAGTTTATGTCTTATTGTTCTGCCAACAACACTTATGGCTATAACAATACTTGATACATATTTCATTTATCCTAAAAACAGATATTGCCAAATTGGGTGCAATGCATTAGCCACAGTTCTCAGGTATGTAAATATATTTAAACAAAATATATATTTTTTCCAGAATACTAATTATAACTGATACTTCCTGAAAAACTAATATCAGCAGTCAAGATAATGTGTCAAACACTTTCTTGTGCTTTATGATGTGGAAGAAGCCTTAAAAATCTGGTCCATATTTTTGCAATAGCTTTTTTTTATAGTGCTAACAACAGCAAAACACATCAAAATACATATTCCAGTGTAGGATACTGCGAACATTTAAAGAAAAAGAATGAATCTTCAGAAAAGATGTATAAGGCCCAGCTCTAAATCAAGCACAATACTCTTGCTTTCCTTCCCTTGAAACTCAACACATCTCCTGTTTTGACAAACCCAGTTAAGATCGCATTCCACATATTTTGGTACTACAGGAACAATAACATACAGCGCTGGATAATCCTTCTGATCTCTCAATCCCCTAACCTCTCATTGTGTACTGTAGGCTGCCTGGCAGCGCTGACCCAGCTTCCAGTGGAAGTCATGGAGATGCTGATGGCATGTGATGGCGTAGTGAGTGGTGTCTAGGCTATGCTCGCACGTAACACAGCGTTTATGGGTCACGAAGCTCCACTCACCTCTTCTTCACCAGGAGAATGATGACCAACACCAGTAAGATGAAGACCAGTACACCAGAACTGACGCCAGCGATCATCACTACCCTGTCCGTCTGCTTGGCAGGGTCTGGAATTACCTCTGGCTCCTCGGTAGCTCCTAGTTGACCAATTGGAAAGATACAGCAATTACTACAGTGCATGGTTGCCAAAAAACAAAAGAGCATAGTGAAAAGTGAGTCTGTTTCCACCCAACTTCCTTTGCCGATAACGCTGGGCCATAATGATCGCTTCAGTTGGCCAGATGGTGGGCTGCGCCACGCGATACATTTCGTTCCCAACACGAGGACATACTGTACTGTATACTTCACGGTTTCTTGTGGAGCTCTTCCAGAAAGGGCCGTAATGCCTCATGTCGGTACAATGAGTTGAGCACAAACATTAAAAGGACATCTAATGACCAATAGCCTACTCATTTAAATACATTTATATTCCCATTATAATATCTTTGTGCACTGGTTGCACACAGACACACTAATGTGTTTTCCTATTTCAATGCATTCAGAATTGAATTTTTAATTATGTTTCCAGCCCCCTACGGTCCTATGGGACATTCAGCCTCTGAGCTGGTTAAAATGTTGAGAAACATCAAAACCCTTTAGCATCTTAAAACATTGGTGTTGGAAACATATTATAAACCAACTTATCCTTACTGTTATCCAAGGACACCACATGTTATTTGCTAAACTGTTTAAAAAGAGAGACCTACAATACAAAACATCCACAAATGTACAGCTAAACTCTACCAAATACTATAAGTTAAAACAACCTTAATATCTCTCCATTGATAATGTTCCCTTTTGGATTTATTGCATTTCGCTATTCAAAATAATACCCTTTTAACGCACAACATAAAGTATCACAAGTAAAACATAATCCTTCTCTCCACCATGTTCAACCAGCACTTAATAAAATGAGCTTCCTAGAGAAAAACACTATTAGACTATTGCACAACTTCTGCACAAGTATGTCTTCCAGACCACAGTATTACCACAGTATTACCAGGGCAAACACAATAACATACAGTAGCCCTGAGTAAAAAGAGTAAAACATGAGCCCAATATATCTATGAAGATTTAAATGAAAAACCGCCAGGCAGTCATCGTAAAGCCTGGCCTGGGCAAGGCCGATCTTCAGACAGCACTCAAGCTAATAATTGTCCTGATCAATTCAATGGCATAGTTTGACCATTGGAGAGAACTACAAGACAATGGCATGTGTGTAAAGGGAAGGGCAACGTCTTTGTGCTTTACCTACTCACCACCCTGGGGCATGAGACAATCCTCACACCCCTCCCAGCCCATAAAAAGCTTTTTGGAGCATGGCAGTTTTAAAAGAGGTTCTCTTTTCTATGACCCGAACATTCATTATGTATCAATAAGGGCAAATCAATGGTCTGTGCTTTTTGTAGAGCATGTTGCTACACCATTTCTAAAGAGAGCAAAAAGACTAGTATCGCTTTGAGTCATAAAGACTGCTGGAGTGTTTTCTGGTCACACAGCTAGATATTTATCCTGAAACTAATCTGTTTCACTCACAGTAATCTGTGAACAGTGATCCTAACATGCCGCGGATAGACGAAGCCACCCTAGAGAGCATCCACACCCGGAAAATCCATCCAGGAACAGAAAGCTGCATGATAGTAGCACGGAGTTCTCTGGGGCTTAAACAAAGATCTCTGTCAGTACAGGGGACTTTAGCAGAGGCTGAACCTGGGCCGTTGGGACTGCCTGTTGTGTGTGACAGCGAGACCATACATCAATATCGGTGTGCCTCTCCAATCCTCCCCATCTGTCTCAGGTTGGAGGTGGATGGACGTCTCCAGAACATGTGTCCCGGAGGAGCATGACAAACTGTCCGCGTCGCTCAGGTTGTCACCCGCTAGCCATACCGCTGGCTTCAATGCTTGAACAATCCTTGTGTTCCACTCTGGGTTTGACAGCTCTTTCACCTTCACTCTAGACATGCTACTGTACCTGGCACACACATTCCAGAAAAAAATCTGTGAAATTAACAGCAGAGCTGTTTAGGGTGAAGGGGTCTTGGTGGCTACGTGTGTGTGTGGGGGGCATTGGGTGATTTGATGGGGTAAAAAAAGGGTTTGGGGCAAAGACAGAAAAGTGTATGTACTGTGTTTGTGTTAAATAAATATACAAAAATAATTATGGTTGGGTAGGTTACTTTTTAAATGTAGCCATTACAATGACTATTTATCTATCCACAATGTACTGTTAGGAATTGAAATACCATTACTGTAATCTGATTACATGTAAAAAGTAACCTACCCAACCCTGAAATTAATTAACAGCAGATGTAATTTATTTTACAGTAGCTCTGGGTATGGCTGAATTACCATATATGTTGACAGAAAAATAAGCCAAGACATGTCATTGCTGTGATAGAGTTGTGTTTTCCTTTCTGCCTATTATGCAGCAGAAATTATGGGACAAAGAGATGAAAGGAAAACCTCAGAGTCACAGAAATGTGTTCCCTTTCTCCTGTTTCTTATTATATGGTAGAATAGCAGCAATAAATCATCTCACAGGGTTATAACACATTCATTTACTCATTGGTTTACATGCAACATCCTGACTGTGTTCTCAGGAGAACTAAACAAATGTAATATCAGGCACAACAACAACAGCTACAGTATATAGACTTACTAGTAGAACATATCACAATAGAGTTTGACACCGTTAAGGTTATTCATGAAATCAGCTGCCTGGTTTCAAATTTTCAAAGGTATTGCTTTAAACATATTCACCATTTCGCCTGAAGAATATTTATATCTCTAATATGTCTGTGTGTATTATATACACTCACCTAAAGGATTATTAGGAACACCATACTAATACTGTGTTTGACCCCCTTTCACCTTCAGAACTGCCTTAACTCTACGTGGCATTGATTCAACAAGGTGCTGAATGCATTCTTTAGAAATGTTGGCCCATATTGATAGGATAGCATCTTGCAGTTGATGGAGATTTGTGGGATGCACATCCAGGGCACGAAGCTCCCGTTCCACCACATCCCAAAGATGCTCTATTGGGTTGAGATCTGGTGACTGTGGGGGCCATTTTAGTACAGTGAACTCATTGTCATGTTCCAGAAACCAATTTGAAATGATTCGAACTTTGTGACATGGTGCATTATCCTGCTGGAAGTAGCCATCAGAGGATGGGTACATGGTGGCCATAAAGGGATGGATATGGTCAGAAACAATGCTCAGGTAGGCCGTGGCATTTAAACGATGCCCAATTGGCACTAAAGGGCCTAAAGTGTGCTAAGAAAACATCCCCCACACCATTACACCACCACCACCAGCCTGCACAGTGGTAACAAGGCATGATGGATCCATGTTCTCATTCTGTTTACGCCTAATTCTGACTCTACCATCTGAATGTCTCAACAGAAATCGAGACTCATCAAACCAGGCAACATGTTTCCAGTCTTCAACTGTTCAATTTTGGTGTGCTCTTGCAAATTGTAGCCTCTTTTTCCTATTTGTAGTGGAGATGTGGTACCCGGTGGGGTCTTCTGCTGTTGTAGCCCATCGGCCTCAAGGATGTGCGTGTGGTGGCTTCACAAATGCTTTGCTGCATACCTCGGTTGTAACAAGTATTTATTTCAGTCAAAGTTCAGTTTGGAGTTCAGGAGATTGTTTTGACCAGGACCACACCCCTAAATGCATTGAAGCAACTGCCATGTGATTGGTTAAGTAGATCATTGCATTAAGGAGAAATTGAACGGGTGTTCCTAATAATCCTTTAGGTGAGTGTATACAATTATAATACAAATTATTGAACACCCATTGCAAATCAGGGTTTATTATAAATATTAAGGATGCTCCGATTATCCGTTTCTGTTCTTGGAATAGGCATGGCCTTCGCGAAAGTATGCGGAGCTACCCGGATGCGATTAATTTAAGACTGACATCGATATGGTCACAGCTATTGCCATGTGTTTGATCAAAAACATTGCTCTGTAGCTCAAGACGGAGACTGTTCTGTAATTGGTTTTGTTCTGAATGTAGCAATTGCTGAGCAAACCATATCGATTTCAGGCTTGAATTAAACCCTTCCTGGTAGCTCCGCCCACTTTTGGGAAAGCCACACCCATTCCGAGCATGGATCCAGATACCGTAATTGGATCATCATCCGTAGTAAAAATGTACAGACTTTCAGCAATTGAAATAGCTCAACATAACGAATGCTTCAAGTGGTTTCCTTAAATCCAACTGAAAATCCAACTCATTATGACTTCTTCAGTCTCATAATTAATCAGCCTCCTGAATAGAATCCTCACAACAGCATAAATATAAAAGAGACAACAGATGTTGTCTCAAGCACACCTGATGCAACTAATCAAGGGCTTCATTAGTTGAACCAGGTGTGCTTGAGCTGGAATATCAAATACTTGAACTGGCTAGGGCAGTGGGCCTCAAACCTCTCCTCGTGTCTCCCCTGACAGGCCATGTTTTAGATTTAAACATAAACTAGTACACCTGACTAAATTAGTCAACAACACATTAAGCCTTACATTTATTAGATCAGGTGTGCCACTTCAGGGTTAAAACAAACATGGTCTGTCTGAGGGGACTCGCCCCGCTTCAGTCTTCGACTCGGTTCGCCCCACCCCTCAATTGACTTGACGGGGACTCGATTTTCTCCAGTCTTGGTCTTGACTTGGTCTCAGTTTAGTTGGTCTCAAACACAACTGCTGGACGGGGCAGAAAAAGGAAGCTATCAACAGCTGCAACCAGATGACTGAAAGGGCAGTTTGTGACTACAAAAGACCTGCAGCAAGACATAGTGTCAACAGGCACTGAGGTTCCAGTGAGCACAATAAGGCGCGTACTAAACAAGAAGGTTTCCATTTGTCCTGTTGTCAGGCTATGCATTTCGTTTGCAGCAGGTCATAACGGCAAAAGGGTGCTCTACTAAGTACTAAAGATGCTTCCCATTAAGGGTCATTATCAGATGCATTTTCAGTTGAATTTGGGGAAACCACTTGAAGTATTCGTTGTGTTGAGCTATTTCAATTGCTTTTTTATTTGTTCATTAGAAACAGGTGACAGTCTGAAAATGTTGACAGTAAATCTGATTTGCAATGTGGGTTGAATAATGTAATTTACAACTGTATGTATACAGTAAACAGTCTTGGTCAAAAGTTTTGAGAATGTCAAGAATTGGTCTCCAAAAGTTTGCTGCTTCAGTGTTCTTAGATCTTTTTGTCAGTAGTTACTATGGTATACTGAAGTATAATTACAAGCATTCCATATGTGTCAAAGGCTTTTATTGACAAGACATTCAGTTTATGCAAATAGTCAATATTTGCACTTAGTTATCACTTTTGCCTTATGGCAAGGTGCTCCATCATTGAGAGAAGTTGCTCTCGGAGGATGTGTTGGTACCATTCTTTATTCATGGCTGTGTTCTTAGGCAAAATTGTGAGTGAGCCCACTCCCTTGGCTGAGAAGCAACGCCACACATGAATGGTCTCAGGATGCTTTACTGTTGGCATGACACAGGACTGATGGTAGTGCTAACCTTGTCTTCTCCAGACAAGGTGTTTTTCAGATGGCCCAAATAATCGGAAAGGGTATTCATCAGAGAAAATGACTCTACCCCAGTCCTCAGCAGTTCAATCCCTGTACCTTTTACAGAATATCAGTCTGTCCCTGATGTTTTTCCTGGAGAGAAGTGGCTTCTTTGCTGCCCTTCTTGACAACAGGCCATTTTCCAAAAGTCATTAACTCACTGTGGATGCAGATGCACTCACACCTGCATGCTGCCATTCCTGAGTAAGATCTGCACTGGTGGATATAATAATAATAATAATAATAATAATAATAATAATGCATTTTGCATTTTATTTAATGGCGCATTTCATAACACTCAACATCACCTCACAAGCAATATACATAAGACAAATCACAACAAACAAGCAGCATATACAGATGCCGTGCAGTAAAAACTCAATAAAATATATTCTAAAAAGCCTGTTTAAAAAGATGTGTCTTAAGACGTGTTTTAAAAGTCAGCAAGCAATCGCTACTGCGAACATCAAGAGGAAGAGAGTTCCATAGGTGGGGGGTAGCATAACTAAAAGATCTGGCACTCACGGTAGTTAGTCGAATCCGAGGTACCACAAGAGAAATTGAAGATGAAGCTCTGAGAGCACGTGAAGGAGTGTAAATATGGAGAAGTTGAGTAAGGTATTGGGGTGCAAGGTTATGAAGTGCCTTATGGGTAAGTAGCAAGATCTTGAATTAAACTATACTTTACTGGAAGCCAGTGCAATTCACCTTTGGCTAAGCCCCGCCCCCCTTAGTTACTGTTGCTACGTCCGTCAACTTCATCTGGGCTGTGGTTTGTTATCAACATGGCTTATGCTGTGACAGCTCTTCCTGCTGAAATTTTATAAAATTTAGGCAAAAGGGGCTGCAGTATGCGTTCGAAGGCTATATTCAAGACATAAAGGTAAAACGCAAGGAACAACAAGGCATCCAAATAGAGGCAAAAGCATACCGGTCAAAGTCAAAAAATTAACCACCGCATATCCTACTAATCGAGACGAAGGCTGGGACTAACAATATCAAGGAGCAACACTGTTAATGCAAAGCTGGGTAGGTCTCTATTCACTTCTATAATCGTTATTAGAAAGCAAACTGACTACGCGAGGACTGTACAACACGTATCTGTGTTACAAATGCCACAGGCACAACGTTTAACCATATTTTTGATAAAACTATAACGGTAATAGCCTGCCGAGACCAAAAATATGACTCAATGGAGTACTGTGAAAAAGTGTCAGACTTCTGTGGGAGCTCGTTCTTGGCTGCACTGTGATTGGTCAATCTACACTTTAGATGCAAAGGCGAATTGCTGCAGAATTGGAGAAATGTGCTCAATAGAAGGTGTTCTAGAAAGAACACAAGCTGCCAAATTCTGAACCAGCTGAAGCTTATGTAGCAGTTTGGAGGGAACACCTGTGAGAAGAGTGTTACAATAGTCTATACATGAAGTGACTAGTGCGTGGATAAGAACTGCAGTAATGTTATTTGAGAGAAAGGGACGGAGACGGTTAATATTACGTAAGGGGAAGTATGCAATCCGCGTGATATTATTAATTTGACTTTCAAAGGATAGTGTGCTATCCATTATGACACCGTAACTTTTAACCTGTGTGGAAGGACAGATTGTATTATTGTTAATGTACAAAGGAAAACTATTAGATTTAGATACAACAGATCTAGTACCAACTAGTTAGCTGAAAGCCCATCTTTAATTTCAGCTAGACAAAGATGGGGGAGGAATAGAACCAGTGGTTTTGGCAGACATATAAAGTTGGGTGTCATCCGCATAACAGTGAAAATGAATACCATACTTCCTCAAAATATAACCAAGAGAGAGCATATAGATAATGAAAAGAAGGTGGTGCCCCGATCCCGCAGCTGAATCAACTTTAGGAGATGGTCCTTGCGCTTGCTTTCTTGGACACCCTGATGCCTTTTTCACAACAACTGATCCTCTTTCCTTGAAGTTCTTGATGATCCGATAAATGGTTGATTTAGGTGCAATCTTACTAGCAGCAATATCCTTGCCTGTGAAACCCTTTTTGTGCAAATCAATGATGACGGCACGTGTTTCCTTGCAGGTAACCATGGTTGTCAGAGGAAGAACAATGATTTCAAGCACCACCCTTCTTTTAAAGCTTCCAGTCTGTTATTCTAACTCAATCAGCATGACAGAGTGATCTCCAGCCTTGTCCTTGTCAACACTCTCACCTGTGTTTACGAGACAATCACTGACATGATGTCAGCTGGTCATTTTGTGGCAGGGCTGAAATGCAGTGGAATTTCTTTTGGGGGGGATTAAATTAATTTTCATTGCAAAGAGGGACTTTGAAATTAATTGCAATTCATGTGATCACTCTTCCGAGTATTTGCAAATTGCCATCATCAATGCTGAAGCAGCATATTTTGTAGAGACCAATAGTTGTGTTATTCTCGAAAACATTTGATCACAACTGTATAATCATAAAAAACATGTATCAGAGGAAATTCAAAATGAATTAAATTAAAGCCATTTAAGATAATATTTCATGCATACATTCCTGATGTCAAGCTAAATATCAGAGCCCTTATCAATATATGTCAGGATTTGTTTAACGACCATCGCGCAACCGTGCTTTGATTACATTTCTTCACAGAAAACAATTAACATAATTACAAAAAAACAACAAAGATTTCATATCCAATTAAGTTAGCGCAATTAAGGTGTTTTTCAATTTAGAGAATGAGAGCACTTTTGGCATTTAATATATTATAGCTGATAAGCATGATTTAATCGAGTGAAACGCGCACAAGCTGCCCAAGCCTAGAGTACATATCATAGAAATGGAATCTAATTCTATAGTACAAACACTCCAGTCAATTCTGCTTATAGACACACTGGAATGGAATCTAATTCTATAGTACATACACTCCAGTCAATTCTGCTTATAGACACACTG
>JACXGM010007086.1:11130-31465 GCA_016801145.1 Umbra pygmaea | reverse complement strand
GCGACTAGCGGCTTGAGCTCAAACAACGCTAAGAGAGAGCTACGAATGGTCCAGACCAACCTTACGAAAGTATGACTTACAGAAGATATACTTAGCGTACGAACGTTTCGGGAACCGTGCCATTAGGTTAAGAGAGAGGTTAAGGAATAGGTTAAGAACTACTTAGCGATAAGAACGTTTTGGGGAACCGGGCCATGGTAATTATCAATAAATTATCAGATATGCATATATGCAGCCTTTTGATGATAACACTATAGCTGTTAAGACGTGTGACGGTACATTGTGCAAACGAAACCGAATACCAAACTGAACGCATTTACAGCTTTTAGTTCTTGGCCAACTTGTGCATGAAAGGAAGGACTTTACTGTATCGAAGGAAAATTAAGAATTAGGATAACTTCTAAAACCAATAAATTATTGTGTGAAAATACATGCTTGAAAATAACTGCGGCTTTCCCACTTCTGTCCAGAATCACGGATGAGTGTGAAAAGAGTTGATATAGGCCTACTTTGTGAAAAGCGTTGATATAGGCCTACTTTAGCAGCCTCAAGCATGGGCAGAGATTGCAGAATTCAAGCAATAAACAACTGCCACAGGTAATAATATGGCAACTACATCAAACAACAATTTATTCTGTTTCATTCCATTTATTTAGCCTAAATAAAAATGAACATAAATGTATTTCTACATAAATTATCCTTGCTATACATGTCATAGCAGGTTTTAGGATTGATTGTGATTTGGCCTTAGTGACTTAGCAGTCTTCTTGTCTACCCTAACTTTTCACAGATTTAGGATTTCAGTGCTAGATTTAGTTTCAGTGCTAAAACGCTTTGTGAAATACTTTCAGACTCCTAAAGTGAAGACTGACATGCCCATTGATTTTGAGAGTTTCTCCGAAATCAGCAACTTTTTAGCTACTTCTAGCCTTAAGATGTTTTGTGAATATGGCCGCTGCAATCTATATAAATGTGTTTCAAAATATTTCCTCTACAAACCCCTGAGCTAATCTGTCTTTGTTCACTATGCACACGTCAACATCAAAACACATCAACATCAAAAACTCATTTTTATTTCCAGTTTTACGAGGATGTGTGTGCAAACTGTGTACAGTATAATACATGTCTTGGCCTTTGTACATTATAAGTTACAAAGTTTGATTTATAAATGATTTTGCTCATAATAGTGAAAATTGACACTTGTATGGCCCACAAGGTCATGAGTTTGTTGTAGAGTTTGTTTTTGGGAATGTTTCTGAGTATGCTGTGATGTGTATCCAGATGAGTTAATTCCAGTGGAATGGCTCATGTATTAGCTAGCTAAGACAGCAAAGAACTTCAGGAATGGAAAAATAAAATTAAACCTGTCTGGGTGAGTCCAAAAGAAAGTGGAACATCAGGTCAAATGTTAAAAAGAATAAAGCTTCGACACATCCATGCTTTGTCAGCCTTTTAAGCATGTTCAAACACTGTTAAATCAACTGTCTGGATATATGGTTCTTAGTGGAATTTTCGACCTCCCCAGTCCCCCTTATAATTTATTGACTGACTAGACTGTTGAAATAATGTATTTCCCATTGTTTACAAGAAATTCCAAGACCACTTCAATTCAGTCAGGGTTGTTGGTCTTCGAAAGGGAAAATATTATGTAAATGCAAAGAAATATTTGAAAAATAAATGAGATGGTTATCTACCTCGTATTATCTGTGAGGAAGGGGTGCTTTGAGGAATGAGGCGCCAGTAAGAGGTTTATATAATACAAGTGACCTGCCTTTTGTTTTCCTGTATGTCAATGTGTGTGTCTGTGTGTGTGTGTTTGGGTGTGTGTGTGTGTGTGCGCATGCATTCACACATACACACCTACACACACAATAGGTCTCAACTGCACAATAACAAATTATAGTACATCCTTTTGTTCTTTTCATTAGGTGACATCTCTGTTTTCGTAGTTGAGGAAACTAATCCCGCTCGTCCAACCTTAAGGTTATGTCGTAACCTAATCCTAAATAATAAGGCAAAAATGGTTATGTAAAAAAAATAGTTTTTATATATCATTTTTTTGCAAACTTATTAGTAGAACACTGGTATACTGTAGTTGACAAGCCAAAAAAGCCCTGTTTCTGTTAAAGGGACATTTTGCCATAAAACATTATTTAATAAACTATTTATTAATTACTAATGCCCATTTGTGTATTTAAAAATTATATTGTGCCAATGCATCCATAAATGCATAATTTTAAATTTACTAGACTACGCTTCCTCTGTTTTGGTATTTTCCAGAAATTCGACATGGTCCAGGATTTAAAGCGAACGTAATGCCCATCCTCCTATTGAGTTGCGTCCATAGTTTATGAAAAGAGACTCGAAATAGGGCCGATAGCTAGATGTTACAGCTACAATATTTAGAAAATATGCATTATTTTTTAAACACAATCATTCATCATGAAACTGTGTCAGTATTGTGCCGAACTTTAGTAACTACACGATTGATGAAAGACTAATGCTGTTTCATGTCGTTGCTTAACAATCAATCAAATTTCAATCAAATGTATTTTATAAAGCCCTTTTTACATCAGCAGCTGTCACAAAGTGCTTTTACAGATACTCTGCCTAGAACCTCAAAAAGCAAGCAACAATGCAAAATAAAAGTACAGTGGCTAGGAAATAATCCCCAGGAGTTTGCTTCGGAGTAAGAAACCTAGAGAGGATCCAGACTGAGTGGGGTAGCCATTCCTTTTCTAGCTGTGCCAGGTTTAAAGTTTAAGAGTGCATTTCCAATTAAGTTTTTGTAGTCCTAGGGCATGATCCGAGGGTTCAGATCTTCCGCCAGGTATACAGGAAAAAGGACAGCCAGGTGGACTGTGGGTGGTGACAGTGACTTTGGACAAGATCATTATCTAGCCGGGTAGTTCTGCATTGTGGCCTAAGGATTCAGGTTATCCTTGGTCATCCTCCTAGGCTTCAACAAGACAATAGAGAGATTAGATGGGGCATTCCATAAATTAGCAGGACCTCAGCGTAGAATCCAAATTGATGCTAGTCCTCCAGCCAAAATACTGAAGCCTGTACTATAGTAAACTAGGCCATCGCGAGGGGTTGTGGAGGCATAATAACTGCCTGCCCTGATTTAAGTTTAATATGACAGGCAAATTTAGCAGGGAGTTACCACAAAAGCCTTTGTCTCATATCACTTGCCTACCAGTCCTAACACAGATTTTTTGTAGGTATAATTTTATGTTTTGATCAGACAGGCAAAGCCAACATAATATATTGTTGACAGAAGAATGGTTCTTGAGTATGGGTCGGACTGGCTCTGGTTACCATACAGGCCCAGACTCATCTTACTAGCATGACAGCCCTAACACATGTTTTATAAACACAAACTACTCTTAGTTGTAGACCCTACCAAAGAGATGGATCGTTTGTAATTTCTTAAAAATTTAGCCTGAGTCTGCATCTCTAACATGTATTGGTCATTCCACAGTAATGGGGCGCTATAAGAGAAAGCCCTACCACCAGCTGTTGGTTTTAAATAAGTAGCCCTGAATTTTGTGAGCATAGTGGACATGTAGGTACTGTAAGTTTTCGGCAAGACCAATTCAGATAGAAAACCAGGTGCAAATCCATGTAGTGCTTTGTAGGATAATAGCAAGACCATCAAATCTGCTCTAGTTTTTACTGGCAGCCAGTGTAGAGAGGATAGAACAAGGGTGATGTGATCAATGTTATCTGAAGTAGTAAGAAATCTAGCAGCCACGTTCTGCACTAATTTGAGTTTGTTTAGTGAATCATCAGGGTAGCCGGAGAGAAGTGCATTGCAATAGTCTAGACTAGAAGTATCGAACGGGTGTATTCATTTCTCTACATCATTATTATTATTATTATTTAGTCTATTAAATCAGTTCTTTGTGACAATTCTCAGGTCACAAGAGAAGAGATTATGAACATCAGGGAATCAACTCCTGTGGAAATATTCCTATTCTTTTTCACAACGTCCAACAATGACACAGCTAACCAACCAAATACTTGGAGTGGAGCGGTCATACCCAGACTCCTTAGTTATTGTTCTGGGGGACATTAACAAAATCGAAGCCACGAACTCCCCAAATATAAACAATATATAAAAATTCGGACCAGAGGAAAACACTCTGGGTCACTGATGCACTACAATCAACAATGCATATCATGCCAGGCCCTGCACTGCTCTGTGTCTCTTACATCATTTTATGGTCCGCATCGAAGTCTGTTTTGCAGTGGTCAAAGATGTGGTGCCACGAAGCAACAGCGGCTCTGTGTGCATGTCTGGACTGCACTGATTGGGACATTTTCAGTTTTGCCTCTAATAGTCTGGATGAATATAAAGACATTGTAACATTGTACGTCAGTTTCTGTGAGGAAAGCTGTGTGCTGAAACAGACCAGGGTGAGTTACAACAATAACAAACCCTGATTCACAGTTAAGCTCAGACATCTGCATTTAGCAAAGAGAAAATGGTCAGGAGTGGGGACAGAGATGGGTTCGGAGTGGCTTTGGAAAGGCGGTATAAGAAGCCAAGGGCATATATGCAGAGAATTTACAACAACCGTTCTCAGCCAATGACCCTGCTGTTGTTTGGAGTGGCCTACACCAGTGGTTCTCAACCCTCTCCTCAGGGACCCCCAGACATGCCATTTTTTGTTTTCACCCTGAAATGGCACACCTGATTCATTTAGTCAACTACACATTAAGCCTTTGAGAATCAGGTGTGCTATTTCAGGGTTAAAAAAAACATGGCCTGTCTGGGTGTCCCCAAGGAGAGGGTTGAGAACCACTAGCCTACACCAACTACAAGCCAAAACCCCCCACTCCATCAATAACCTGCGTAAATGACCTGAATGAGTTCTACTGCAGATTCGAAAAACAAACAGACAGTCCTGACAACCTCTCTCTTGCATTTGTCTCCAGCCAATTACAGCAGCCCACTGGCCCAGTCCTCCAGCCCCCCATCAATGAGGACACCACACCATCACCCATCTCAATCACCCTCACCCCTGCCACTACAACAACCCTCTTCCCCTTGGAGACAGATGTCAACAGACTATTCAAGAGACAGAACTCCCACAGGCAGGCCAGACTCACCATCTACCCTGAAGCACTGTGCAGACTAGCTGTATACAGTGTTCAATTACATTTTTAACATCTCACTAGAAACATGCCATTTATTAGCATGCTTCGAATCCTCAACCATCATTGAGGTCCTCAAATAGATCAACGGACTTGATGACTACTGACCTCTGTTGTTATGACCCATTGCAGTTTGCCTACAAAGCCAACAGGTCTGTAGACGACGCAGTCAAAATGGCGCTTCACTTCATCCTCTGGCACCTAGACTCCTCTGGAACCTACGCCAGAACCCTGTTTGTGGACTTCGGCTCCACTTTTAACACCATCATTCTGGCCCTGCTCCAGGACAAGCTCTCCCAATTGAGAGTGCCTGAATTGACCTGTCGGTGGATCATAGACTCAACAGGAGGCAGCACATGAGGCTGGGGAAACACTTCTCTCACCCCCTGACCATCAGCACCATGCGGCCAAACTGAGCAATTAGGGGAGAAGGACCTTAGTCAGGGAGGTGACCAAGAACCCAATGGTCACTCTGACAGAGCTCCAGTGTATCTTTGTGGAGAGAGGGGAACATTTCAGAAGAACAGCCATCATTGCAGCACTGCACCAATCAGGCCTATATGATAATGTGGCCAGACAGAAGCCACTCCTCAGTAAAAGGCACATGAGATGCCTGCCTGGAGTTTGCCTGGAGTTTGCCAAAAGGCACCTGAAGGAAACAAAATTCTCTGGTCTGATGAAACAAAGATTGGACTCTATGGCCTGATTGGCAAGCATCATATCTGGAAGAAACCAGGCAAAAGTAGATCTTGGATTTGCTTCCCCCCAATGCCATTAGCATTTAACACAGAAGACCCACCGCTGTGAGCTTTCAAAGCCTCCTTCCTTTTGTCTCTTAAAGATATCTGCATTCTACAGTTAATCAACTTCTTCCATAATTTTACAAGTTCCTTTCCCAACATTGTATAACTTTTGTCCCTGCTCCATAATGTTTGCAAAATCTACAGCCTTTAGGGCAGACCAAACAAGACAGAGTAATGTTTATAGAACATATAACAATCATTTCTATTCATTCTAAAAAGGAGATCTAGCTGACCCTTGACACAGAATCCCAAACAGCAAAGTATAGACTCTTTTCTCATATTATTGCTACATTGCATTTTCTTCTACTTATTGGTTATTGTTCTGTTAATTATCATTACAAGGAAATATCACCCACATTAGCATCATCATGCTGTGGACATGCAGGGTTGCCAACTCTCGCGCATCTGACGTGACACTCACGCTTTCAGCATCAATCTCACGCACACGCAAGAAATGTCACACCAACATTTTTTTTTTCTCCACTTTCAGTCCATAATTTTTCTTTTGATGACTAGACCACAGCCTATTAATGACAGGAGAGTAGGCTCACAGCTGTAACATCTGCCTAAAACATTCTCACTGCATGATTCTCTGATCGTTGATTCGCTGAAAACTTTTCACCTGATACTTCAGTTGGGTGTGAAAAGTTCAGAGATTTAGGATCGGAACATGGTTTGGAGTCAGAGCACACTGATGCCATCGTTGCCAACTCTAACGCATCTGGCGTGACTCTCACGCTTTCAGAATTAAAAAACAAGAATTTCCTTTTTATTAGCTGTTTTTCTTTTGCATAAATCAGGACTGACATTTCTAAAATTAGGGTTAGGGTTAACAAACGTGAAATTTTACAGAGTCTCACGCCAGCCAAACTCCCAAAGTTGGCAACCCTGGGCATGTTCTTCAGCGGCAAGAACTGGGAGACTAGTCAGGATCGAGGGAAAGATGAATGCACAATTTACAGAGACATCCTTGCTGAAAACCTGCTCTAGAGCGCTCTGGATCTCAGACTGCGGTATAGATCCATCTGACAATAGGACAACGATATTAAGCACACAGCCAAGATAACAAAGGAGTGGCTACAGGACAACTCTGTGAATGTCCTTGAGTGGCCCAGCCAGAGTCCAGACTTGAACCCGATTGAACATCTCTGGAGAGATCCGAAAATGGCTATGCACCGACGCTCCCCATCCAACCTGATAGAGCTTGGGAGGTCCTGATCAAAAATAGGCATGCCAAGCTTGTAGCACCATAATAAAAAAGACTTGAGGCTGTAACTGCTGCCAAAGGTGCTTCAACAAAGTATTGAGCAGAGGCTGTGAATACTTATGTACATGTGCTTTTTTTAATGAATTTGCTAAAATTTCAAACACACTTCTTTCACATTGTCATTATGGGGTAATGTTTGTAGAATTGTTTGGGAAATAATTGATTTAATCAATTTCAGAATAAGGGTGTAACATAACAAAATGTGAACAAAGTTAAGCGCTTTGAATACTCCAGAATAATACCAAAGTCCATCACAGATTATTTTAAGGTGACTGTACAAACATCCAAGTTCATTGTGAGATCTGACATCAAGTCTTGTTGCTTCTTTGGATCTAAAATTAGCATTTATATTTTTGCAGGATTTAAAACATCTACATCCTTATGTCCTAAACATTCGCTTCCAGTGTAGACTATTTTGGGGCTTCACCATGTTTCATAGAGACGTACAACTGTGTGTCATCAGCAAAGCAGTGAAAGGTAACATTGTGCTTTTGGATAATATCACCAAGAGGCATAGAGGCTCTATGTAATCACATAGAGAAAACAGCAGTGGTCCCAAGACAAATCCCTGAGGAAAACCAAAGTGAACCTTAGATTTTTCAGAGGATTGACCATCCACACACAATCTGATATTTTTCAGACAGATAGGATGTAAACCAGACATGAAAATGACCGCATAGACCAATATGGTTTTCCAGTCTATCCAATAGAAGGGAGTGATCAGTTCTGTTGAAGACACCAGTAAGGTCAAGAAGAACAATGCAGATCCTTGGTCCGAGGCCACCAGAAGGTAATTTACCACCACAAGTGCAGTCTCAGTGCTGTGATGTGAAGGGAATCCAGACTGGAGCACCTCATAGATATAATTTGTCTTAAGCGGTGAGTTATTGGGAAACAACTTTCTACCAAATATTTTTAGAGGAACGGGAGATTCCTCTATGTTTGATTATGTTCAGCATAGGCAGGCCAAGTGCAGGAAGTAGCTCCTTAAGTAGTTTAGTATGAATAGGGTCCAGTTGACAGCTGGTAGGTTTAGAACCCAGGACTAATTTGGTGAAAGTGTCAATCGATACAGATTTAAAGTGTCCTAATTGATCCATGGTCCGAGTGGTTCTGTGTAAGCACAGGACAACCGTGTTGGAGAAGTGTGTGGAGAAGTGTGCTTTGGACAGGAGGAGTCTTTTATTATAAATTTATAAATGTTGTTATAAATATTAGCAACAGTTCCACCTTTGCGGGATGCATGGGGGTTATGTTCAAAAGTGTAAGCAGGAGGGGAGTCCTCATTTAGGGCAGTAAAATCATCAGGCTAAAGCCAGGTTTCACACAGGCCAATCACATCCAATTTATGATCAGTGATTAATTCATTAACTGTAGTTGCTTTTGAAATAAGGGATCTAACATTCCCACTTTTTGACCTTTTTTGGCCTAAATCGAAGCACAGTCACAGTGTCAACGAGTAAAGCTAAGCTGATTTCTCTGACTATGCTAGCTTTAGGCTCCACTAGGCTAAAGGTTTTAACCGGCACCCTATGTCACGGAAAGGCTGTAGGAGTGAGAAAAGAAGAAAAAATAAGATTACTACACCAGCTGAGATGCAATTTGTTACTCTTTAGTAGGTCATGCTTGGCTCTTTTTGTGGGTAAAACCCAGAAAGAGCCCCAGTTATTATCAAATTCCATCTCCTACAATGGGCAGATCTAAATCTTTAGCCAACGATTGGGTTGTGTGAGTCTGCTATATATCTCATCATTACCCCTGACTGGGAGAGGGCCAGAGACAAATATTCAATGCCATTAAATGTTTTTAACAAATTTACAAGCTGAAGCCACTGTATGTTTTGTTTTGCAACCTGTTTCATCCTAAAAAAATTGGTGCTGACATGTATAACAGTATCTCTAAAAACTCTGTAATTGCCAGTTTTGGACTTCGCTAGCACCAACCTCAGATTAGATTCAATTTTAGTAGCCCTGTCTCCTGGTAAACAATGTATAATCGCCGGTTGATTCTTCAAACTAATATTGCGAATAATAGAGTCACCAATGACTAGGGTTTTCAGCTGCTCTATTCGACCCTGGTAGACAATCATTCTTACTCTAATCCTGTTTTATTTCCTAATAGTGAAAAACCTATTGAAGGTTATTGCTGAATCAAAACACGACCTGCAAGGGGTAGAGAGACAGCATTTTTGTCCTCTTTGCCATGATAAAGTTATCTATCAGCAGGGAGTGTGGGTAGAGAAATATGATAATATACAGCTATAGGACTTAGCGAGATCCAGTAGCTAGCTACAGATTAAAACAATATTATGTCACAGATAAGTTTTGATATTACATTTTGATTATTATGTTGCAGATTCAGTATCTTACGCTTTAAGCAAGCTTTTACATAACATTCAACAGTTTCACCCAAAAATCATATAAACATGATGAAAGATAGCTTTAGGACCTAGCTAGCTCCAGTAGCTATAGTTTGATTAATATTCTGTCACTAATTAGTTTTCAAATTCCATATTGTTTATCACAAAATATTCAATTGAGGGCTGGCATACAGAGACTGAGCTTATAGACTCCTTATAGACATTGATATATTCTTGCATTATATGTATATTGTGTTCCTTATAATCATTTAATGCAGTGCATGGTGTTTTTAGTTCCTTGTTTTCTAATTAAATGTGTAAATGTCCCTTGAAGTTCATGTGACACCTCTCCCCAGTTTGGCCTTGCTAGGATAGCGTTTAGGTTAGGGTAGACTGGTACATTGTAGATCTGATCAATAACGACATGCAGCAGTGTTCAATTAGCTAGTTAGTTTAATGTATATAAGCCAGCCAGACTGGAGAGAGGTGTCGGCCATTGCTTTAGGTTACGTCGTGTAAGCAGGTAAGTTACCTGCACATTCTAGAGTGACCTTTTATTGTGGCCAGCCTAAGGCACACCTGTGCAATAATCATGCTGTCTAATCAGCATCTTGATATGCCACACATGTAAGGTAGATGGATAATCTCGGCGAAGTGCTCACTAACACAGATTTAGACAGATTTGTGAACGATATTTGAGAGAAATAGGCCTTTTGTGTACATAGAAAAAGGTCTTAGATCATTGAGTTCAGCTCATGATAAATGTGGCAAAAACAAAAGTGTTGCGTTTATATTTTTGTTCAGTGTAGTAAGTATTGTATTCAATGAAACATGACACCATAGTCTATCGTCTTACAATGGCATAGTACACATTCTACATATTCTCAACTAACCTCTCCCTGTGAATGTCATTTTTAATCTGCCCTTAAATTGTATTCAAACAACCATGTTGAATTCAATCCCATACACTTAAGCATGTCAATTCTGACAGAATACATTTCATTACACAACCCTGTCTTTCCCAGTAATCTAAGTTTCTGCTAGCTTGAATGTGGTATGCTGTCAGCAGAGCTTCATGTGTGTGCTTGCATCTATATTTAAAATAATTAATCTAGATTTGTGATGATTGCACTTCGAGGAGCAAGTTGGAGCAAACCGCAGATTTGTTTGTGCCAACTATGCTTCAATGGCACTGATTTGTTCTACTCATGCAAAATGTCTCTGGTTACCATGGTGTTTATCAACACTCAACACTGCCGTTGGGTATCAAGTTTTGCAGCTTGGTAGCTCAGGTCTCTCTTAAATCTATTCAGTGTAGAGCATGGTGCTTGAAATATCAGTGTTGTTGTTTGGAGGCAAAATTAACAAAATAATATATACACTAAACCTTTAATTTCTTAATATTGTCTGATGGCGGTTCTCCTTTTTTGATTAGTGAAATGTACATGGTGCTACAGTAGACATTTTTTTAATTTTTCTACCCCATTTTGCTCCACTCCCAATTGGTCTTGTCCAATTCCCCCTGGCTGCACCAAAAGTTCTTGGACAGCGGGATATTGAGGTTTGCTCACATGGTTCAGCCAACTGTAGGGGGGAGGTACCCCGTCTGCCCCTGGTCAACACTGTAACCAGGTGTGACATCACATGCATAGGTTGAAATTAAGTTACTTGATTGATCAAACAAACTTGGTTTGAATTCAAATTTGGACAGATAGTTAAAAAAGCTGGACAAGTTAATTGTTCTTGCTCTTTTTCCTTTCTGCACAGCAAAATCACCAGTGTTAAATCAACCCTGAGATTGTTAAATTAACACTCTCAGGGTTTATGTACTTCCCATTGGCACTATATGAACACTGAGAGTGTTAATTTAACACTTCAGAGTTGATTTAAAACTGGTGATTTTGCTGTGTGGTTCCGGTGATCTCCCTCCATCCCTCCCTTTCACTTTCTACGTATCTCTCCCTAGTCCAATGTTACATTTGGGGTTTTGGACTTTAAGTTAAGCATAGTTCTCAGCCTACCTCTGATTACTGTTTAGATAAATGCTTTGTTCATTAACCTGTATGTAACCTATATGATGCTGCTTGTTAATTGGTTTTATTGACAATGTAAAGTAAATCCATTTGAATTACAAGATCATTCTATTTACTCATTCTTGCCATGACTCTCAAGTTGTTTGCTTGGATTACACTGTTTTCAATAGTTAGAGTAGATAATGTGTAATATGCTTGTGAATTGGTTCTGCATAGTCCTACATGGTGTTCTAGAAGTATTACAATTATTAGACAAATGACCACTTTAATACACAACCACGTCACCGAGCCGTCCGATTGTTTTCACGATGCTCGTCCGACACGGAAGCAATTTGTGAACTCATGCGTTGGAGGATTATACTCACCAAATAAATACAAACAATTTCCTAAGGTTCTGAATGTTATCTGACATAGAATATAGATGAATGTCGTGGAAAATTTAAGCAAACAGGACCCTATGCTGCTTGCAAGTGGTGCTTTATTTGCAATGGGGACAATTTAATTATCATCATTATTCTTACTGACTGCCTATAGTACCTTTGACCTAATTGATATTTTTTTCATGTATACATTGACAACGTAAGTAATCTAACTTTCAGTGTCAATATTGGATTGATTACTTGATTGAATTAGATGGACAACCTGAAGAGCTTGGCAGGCAGGCCGAACCGTAAGATAACAGCATTATTTTGAGTGACACACTGACACAAGGCATTAATGCATCATCAACAATCAGGTTGAAGCGAATCCATTAACGTAACACAAACCACCAGGTTGAATTCAATAGAAGCTCAAACGTGGTACAGTGCCCTCCAAAGGCCTGGCGGCACACAGAGAAGGCAACACCCACGCCACACAAAGACATCCCAACGGAACAAGAAAACAAGCAGTTTTCAATAGGATATGCAACAGCCACCAAGGAGGAGAAATAACAGGAAAATTCCCTTCAGATCATAAGGAACACTGAGCTGACTTATAGTAACACCACGTTTTGTCCCACACCCACAAAACAATGAGCGTCTCCGCCCTTGTCCTAAATGGCATTCTTTTCCATAAATATTTCACTACTTTTCACCAGTGCCCTTTGAATCTGGATAAAAACAAACATATTACAGAGGGAATGAGATGTCATTTGAGCCGTGGTGGCCTAACTCTCACCTGTGTACTGTTCTTGTTTTCTGTCTGATTGTGTTTTGTCTTCAGGTTGTACGGAAACCTTGATTGGCTTACAGTAGTGTTATTTGCCAATTATTTATGTCATACATGTGGTGTGGTTACCTTCAAGAAAGGCATACTTGCATGTCACTGTCATACTGTAATTTGAGCTCTGAATTTCATTCTTTTGGAGTGGTGTTATAAATAGGACATGGAAAGTTAAAACACAATGCTCTAATTACAGACCATTAGCATTGTGACGACAACAGTGGTGAAAATGTAAATAAATGATTGAGCTATTTAAAAGTATTTCCTCTCAGAAGATGTTTCTGTTCATTTGAAATTTCCACTATGACATACAACATAGAACCTTTTATAGACACCTCATATCTTTCTCTTGGATTTCTGCTGTAAATCCACTAATCTTTAAGAAAATATTTTGACAGTCCCTTACATTTAATAATCAATATTTAAAATTCAAGGGAAATATTTAGCTAATATGGAATAGGTGTTCAACTGAGGACCACATATACATATATATTTACTAGCTTTAGCTAAATGTTAGCACAGACTGGCTAGTGTTAGCACAGACTGACAACCAGCACCATCAAACAGCATTCTTTGCATAACCTTGTTTGCATCAAGCAGTTAAAAGATCAAGACATGTTTGAGTGAGTTTTTGGCGTGGGTGTGTATGTATGTGAAAAGTTGTTGCTTTACTTTAAAGAATGTGATATTACCTAGGGCAACGTATATGTGTAAATATAATTGTAAGGCTATACCGAGAACTGGCTGAGAGTTTTGTAAATTTTTTAGGCAGGTCAATGTAAGAAATATATTACTTTTCAAAAATAATTTATAAAATGAAGAATACAGTTACAAAATGTATAAAATTCATATTAATGCCCTCGGTTCTCGAATGGGTTCTCCATGAATCTCAAATGGGTTTAGTATCCACATACTGTTGGCTATATAGCGTATGTCGTCATTTGATACAATTTCATCTGTGAAAACAGTAGACATGCACAGGCAGTGTTGCCTCTAAAACAGGTTTGATGAACATGTTTGAAACCCCGAAAACAGATAGAAAGGATAAGAGCCCCACCTGAAGAGATCTTTTCCAGTGATATTCTATCATGATCAGCAGTATAACAGTAAACTGTGTTTAAAAAAAATACATAAAGCTCCTTACACTTACTATGAATTATTCTACTAAGCTGGGAAAAAATTCATGAAACATAAAAAACATTTTGGGTATACAATACCTTCCACTGCTCCATTTGAAAGAGCTTATAGTTACGATACAGTTTACGATACAACAGGAAAGGCTTTGAATGTATGGTGAGAATGCAGGTGGCATGGATTTTTGGTAAGCACAAAAACCACAGGGATGACAAAGACCAAAAGCATGTAAACAGTGTCCAAAAAACACATCCAATGAAGAGCCTTTCATGGATTAAACCTTGCTGAATAAATATTTTCCAGTCCTGCATAGTCGCATAGGGGTCTTGACTGAGGGGAGAGCCTGACTCTATCCCAACACACTCCACACACGCACGGTTGCATGTCATGCCACGGATCAAGAATGGTATGCATCCGGAATATGGCACATGATACCGTCACCCCGTGAGGCTCATGGAGCTCCCAGCTTGACGAGATGCGGGAGCGAGAGAGGTATTCCACAAGGTGCAGTCCTACGAATACCCTCATCAGATCCGAATAAGTGTGCAATCTAAATGACACCGTATCCTGTGTTGTGCACTCATTGTGACAGGACCCCAGTTAAATGTAGCGCACTATACAGAGAGTAGAGCTCTATTTGGGATGCTGGCCATCATCCTGTCTATCAAGCCTAGGCACGGTTCCAGAGAACTATTGTAGTTGTAGCGCATCGTCTAGAGAACTATTGTAGTTGTAGCGCATCGTCCAGAGAACTATTGTAGTGCATCATGACATCTTGAGTTACCTGAGAACTTACAGGTTCATGCTCCAATAGAATTATAACAGGTTTACCCCTTCAAAATCTACTTATGTTTGACAAGCTATAGAGGAAAATGTCACATTGCAGTCAACATGGAAAGCACTAGTGAAATCCTTGATAGGTACATGGCAAAAGCCATGGAGACAGGTAAGGGGAGACAGACAGTCTACTGAGCTGGGGTTAGAACCCCTGCTGCCAGGGGGCATGTGTAAACCGAAGGCAGGATCTTAGACCGCCACAACAACTACGGCACAACATATTTAAAACATGTAATCATCTAGCAGACACTTAAGCTTAGAACAATGATTTACGCCATATGAACTGTACCATGACTCCACCATGGTTCCACTCCCGGTCGTTTGCCCCTTAAAGAGAAGAGAGGACCCCACAAATGCCTCCCAGGTTGTATTTAGAATGTGTTCTTAACATACCTACCTGGTAAAATAACTGTGAGATAAAAAAGAGGCTCTGAGGTGTCCATCTGCAAATCTCCATTCCAAGTAAATCTAAAACGCTTTTTTCACACATTTGTGGAAATGACAGTGACACTGATTCCAATCATTCATTTTTTTAAGAATGTCTTTTTATTAGTTTCTGTAACAGCCTGTCATGATCAGGTACCAGGGAATACATCAAATAAGGAATGAAACATCAAAAATGAGAAAGAAAATTTAAATATATATCTGAAAAAGAAACAGAACTATTTCCATCAAAATCAAAGTTTCATTATAGTTTCATCTCTACTTTGACATAATATGCTTCCCTCAATACTTCTCATTGATTATACTGACTCACCCCTACCGACCCACCTCCCTGAACCCCACCATCTGCCAGATTCAGAGCATTCACTTGACTTCCTTCTGTCAAAGAATAACGGGAGGCTACACATTCATCACCTTTCAGTCTGTTGTTTATGCAGCAACAAATCTTTAATTGGGTATGCAGTGTCATAGAATCTCCCAGAGTTCTGGCTACCAGAGGGACCCAGACCCAAATGCTGCCTGTATGTTAACTAATAAGTCACACGAATGGCCTTTATGGCCCAGCATGCAATAGGGGTGGGATATGTGTTCCAAATGGAACCATATAATTTTGTCCACCAGATTTGACCAGTCCTATTTGCCCCGTTCATGAGAAAAACACCACTCATAAGTGAAAAGGAAGCCTTTTGGGAAGCCGCGGGGATGTTTTGCATCCTTGTACGGTGATGATGTCATGGACTGGCACTGTGGTTTGTCAGTTTCACCAGCACTGCCTTCTAATCCCTTTATCCTAGCATCATAGGGGCTTGTAACATTTTCCCTCTATTTCGAAAGACATAACTTTCAGCTGAATATCCTGATTGTAGTGTTATTTTTTATTTTAACACTTTGTGATTGTAGTGTTTCCCAAGACTTTAGATGTTAAAATGAATTAATTAAAAATCACATCGTTCATCACTAACTCTCCAAAAACCTGCAAGGTTCTGTCAACATTTCACAAACCTGCACAGGTGCCCTGGGCTAATTTCCAAGTGATGTTCAATTTTGAAGCAACACCCAGCTGTTCTATTTTATTCTTTTTTTGGTGGGGGGTCTGTTTGAACTTTTAGAGGGCCAAAGAGCATCTCTACCCCCACCGAACCCCCTCCCTCCCCGGTTATTCACTCAAATTTGTTGCCTCTCTTCTTTTGCCTCATCTCTATCCCATCATCACACTTTGCCAGAAAAGCCTTGGCCAGGAGGGCCATGCCTGGAGGAGAAGAAATGCCAGGCTGGCAGGAAGAATGTGCTTATGAAACATTTGATTAGCTAGAGATCCTTAAAGGAGCCACGACATCTTTGCCATACCCCTGCCTGAAAGGCATGCAAGCACGTTTGCACAAGTACACAGATGCACATGGCATGCAACATAAAGAATATACAGGTAGGTAAGCATGCACCCACAGATGTAGAGACAAACATTTACACACTTTACATCTTCTAGCAGACGTTCTCATCCAGTTTATACCCCCTCACAGATGAAAACATAGAGACACAAAACAGACAGATTGACAGACAGACAGGCAGAAACAGACAGACAGACAGACAGGCAGAAACAGACAGACAGACAGACAGGACGATGCACAAGAAGTGAGGCAGACAGAGCGATACCAGCTACATGCCCTGTTTAGTAAAGTTATGTCCACTTTACAGTACATCATTGCATAACACAAGAGAAAACATAACACTGTGTTCTGTGGCTGATTTTAAAATACAGACACAGATTGATGAACTCAGACATTCTGAATGGGACCTAATAGGTTTTTATCTCAGCAGCACCAGACTAATATTAAGGGTTATAGGTCAAGCAATTTCAGTTATTTTTCAGACCCACTACCCTTCAGGGATAAAACTTCTTTGAAGTTTTCAGCTAAGCATTGATGCTCAGTATTCTTTCCCAGGCAAACTCATTAATTAATACAAGTTCTGTATTTTCCGACTGAAGTAAATGAAGGACGATGTCTTCTGAAGATCTAGAAATATCTTGTTTGTACAGCAGAAGTGCTTTGAAGAAACGTAAACCACTATTGAACTCCTTATGATGTCCAATTTACCAAACGGCAAAACACAAACACCGCCAGTGTCAGTGTTTTCCAGTGGCCATGGCAACAGCTCCCCTGCCTGAGGACTGATTACGCTCCACATGCAGGAAGTACTGCAGGGACAACAGGATGTGCCCTGGCTCCGCCGTCGAGGGTCTAAGAATTCCAGGAAGTTATTGTACTTTGTGGAATGGCCTGAGGAATGCAAGATGTCTGCTGGTTTTTGAGGTCCTGGCCGTATCGCATGTCGTAGGGGGACAGGCTTTGAAGATAATGTGCCCGTTGTGTGATGCGTGCATGGCATTGTGTTGGCACGGTGAGTTTCGTCTTTTTCCAACTCTCTCCATTCTCTTCAAGACTGTCAGGAATGTCACCATTTGGAATAAAATGCCGGACGTGGAAAGCCCTGCACTGCAAATATTTTGGGTGAAATTGATGGATAATATATTTCTGGATGCATTGTTTCATGAGAGTCCTGTATATCGCTTTGTTGTTAATGGCACCAGAACTGAAAGATTAATGAAGTAATACAACCCTATAAACAGTATTTGTGTGAAGACTATGTGCCAATCAAATCTAGTATTGTCAAACCTCTGTGATGGGACAGTATCCAGCTGTGTTGGTACCTCCAGTAAGTGTCACTCCCAGTGTGGTCCCAAATGGCTCCACTGCCCTATATACACTTATAGATATACTACTCAATAGGGTGCTCTTTGGTACCCAGACTATACATCGATGGCTCAGAAGAGATTTTGTGCTAAGCTCAGTGGTTTCATTCACCCCAGAGGTTTCCTTCCAACACTATGCTGTTACCCTGGACATCCCAGGTTTCCCCTGGCCTACATTCTTCGCCACACGCCAAGTGTTTGATCCTGGCTGATGCTCTCGGCCCCCAGCTACCTAAATGGCCCTGGGATATAGATCCCACTCTACCCCCTCCTTTAGAAGCCTTTGTGGCACAAGAAGCACCCTATTCCATATAGCTCAACTGGGCCCAGGACCGTATCAGTGAACAATTAAGGAAACAGTATGTCATTTTGGACCCGCATCTGTTCTACCCATGTTTCCAGATTGTTCTAGAGTGTTCCGAGTGACAGAATCGACAGTTTATCTCCCTGACGCGTGGATAGAGCTGTCTGTCCAGAGGTCAGGGGTTACAGAAGGTCAGGGGTTAACCCCACAGGCGGCGCTCCAACAACAAACAAATTGTTCAAAATCTCTTTGGCACTCTTTCTGTCCAACCAACAGTGGAAGCCACCAAATCCCCTCACACCCAAAACAAACACGATCATATCCATTACCCTATTAGAGATCCTTATTAGCGAACTTGTGACAGTTATCATGGCGTACTTTGCACCGTAAAAGTTCAAATTGAAGACAAGCGTGAGAGCAGTTCTATCTCTTTAATATTTGTTGCAATAATATCAATGTAATCTGTATCTTTAAGACGATGCAAGAAGGATCAATTGGCAATAGGCAAAGCTAAGCTGTTTTTTGGGGACGCTGAGGGTTTAAGGGTTTTTGGACTGACTCTGAGGCAGGGATCAAATGTTTGGCTGGTGGTGACAGGTATGTTGGGTCTGTGCGGTTGAGGTGTCTGTTTGTGTGCCTGAGGTGTAGCACATTGCTTGTTGGCTCACCCTGATGATGTGCTGTTCAATGGAGAGGTTAACAGGTTTGACCTCCCGGTTCTCTACCCGCCATGACGGTCAAGAACAAAGACACGCAGACAGGAATACATAAACCTGAAACCTGAGTTTTAAAGGGAAATCTCAGTTTAAAAGTACATTCACAAATTGGAAGCTAATTTCAAACCTACATTTATAAAAGAGAATGTAATTTAATTGTACATGTACCTAGCTTGTAGTTTGATGCAGTAACTCCGTAACTCAGTAATTTGCACTATATTATTATTCATTTTACATTCCCTATATAGTTTTGCTTGAAAATTATACCTTTGCTTGAAAATTATACCTTTATTTAAATATTTTGAAGCTGGGGATGAATAGGTGGCCATTATGATTGAAAATATCTTTAACACAAGACATGACACAGTGAGGGGAGCAAAGATCCATTGTTAAGATTATTACAGTAGTATTTTTAATGACTCAGTGCGCATAAGATGCTGCAGTGGTTAATACGTATGCATTTTCTTCACAGTAGTAATTGTTTTCAATTGTATTTTACTAATATTTTAATTCCCTCCCAATAAATTCCACAATTTGACCATGTCTTGTTTGACCACATGCTTATCTTCGTACTAATTTAATGTTTTTACATTAATGTATCAAAGAATAAAATTAGCTGACTAAAACGTCAGTAGCAGTTAGTACAGACAATGCCATACAACCATGGGTAATAGATGCCCTCAAGAGGTGAAGCGTGGTAGTGTAAAAACCAGGTATTACTGCATGTGGACATGCTTGTTAAACAAGATAAACAACTACAGTGTCCACTACTGCAAATGCCCAGCAACATGTTTCTCAAATGTAAAAAGACAATGTATTTTTTAAAATATGTAAACTGTTTAGTTAAATCTATATGCATATTTCTAAATTACATTGACCTGCTATAATAAAAACATAAAACAAATGTGTGATAGTGCAATGACACCAGGTAGCCCAAAGCATCTAACATGAGATATGGTGGTTAAAGTATGTAGATGGCAGTGTTACCTTATGATTGACAGAATGTGTTGTTGTTTTTAGTACAGTACAATCAACTGCAAAATAAGTCCGAGTGGGGCTCAACAAAGTCTGCCAGAATAGGTTGAGCTTACCAATGATCAGAATATAGTCAGTAGGCTAGTATTGTATATGCCATATAATTTCCTGGTTAAAACCTACTTTGAATAACATCGTCAGGCCATATAAGGTGTTCCTTTTCTGAAATGTTAGTCAAATAACCAAAAGGTCATTTTATCTCAGGTGTTCAAAGAATTTTATCAAATTAGAGCAGTGTGTGACAAACGCGAAGGGGGGGGGGGGGATCAAGCAGTCAAAAAGAAAAGT
>JACXGM010007086.1:0-11030 GCA_016801145.1 Umbra pygmaea | reverse complement strand
AAATGTAAAAAAAGTTTGGATGTTCAATATGGAGATTTGCTTCAATAATATTGCAAATGCGCAGACTACAATTCACAAATATATTCAACAATTTGTAAATAGGAAACACGATGCACAAATAAAAGTAAGATCCACAAACAAATGTCTCATGACCTACAAATATAAAACACAATCCACAAATATAATTCACTATCTGCAAAAAAACAAATTGTAATTTTTGTAAATGTGGATCATGTAACCAATCATGTGTGTGGATTGGTTCCTATTTGTTTTCAACATTTTGTGTCAAGCTTTGCAATGTTTTTTACTGCTAAATATATGCAAATGAACAAAATCTACAAACAAATACCTCATGATCTGTAAATAGGAAACATGGTCGACAAATAGCATTGACTGTCTGCAAAAAACTATTTCAAAATCCACAAACAAATACTATATTATCTCCAAATAAGAAACATATAACTTCAAATCTGCAAACAATTTCATTTGTGTGTGACCTAATCAATACAAAGTGAAAAACTAAGTTTGTGGAATGTCCCTTATTTGTGGATCGCAAAATTAGTTGTGGAATGGTTTCTGGTTGTTTACAGAATTTTGACGCAACTATTCCTCATGATTTGTGTGAAACAATTTATAAATGTTCAATCTCCTTGCTAAGCTTCTTGAAATCATATCTGACTCTGTTCCAGCCAATTGTGTATTTTCCTTTAGTCTGACATCATTTCATGTTATGAACAACTGTTTTAAAGTCTTGATGAATGTAACTAACAACTATGCTAGTTTAAACAGGTAAGCCTTTCATGAAATGAAAGGGGCAAATGGCTTGCTAATTAACTAGATTTATGTTTAAACCAGAAAGTTGTGTGTTTTGTGTCTTACTAAAATTAGCCTTGTCTTGCTACGTTTAATAGATAACCAGCTCCAGGCTTTAGTACTAGTAGTAGTACAGTACAGACCGTCACGTCACTACCCGGCTTATTCGAAACAGGATCCATTTCTCCTTGTCAAAGTACTGAAGTCTGATAGCTAGACAGACAGTCTATCAGCTGAAAAATATATTCACATTTTGTTTCATACATGAATTGCATGTACTTGTCCCTTTTATAATCTGTCTGGTTACGGTTGTGCATTAATGCACTAATCAATCTTGTCAGTGCTAGAAGGGATACAGCTTATGTCTTAGTGACCTCACACTTGCACTTCTGAGTCAGACAACTGTAGGATTTGAGCTTTTAGATGAACTCCTAGCTAAATACGGTAACTACAGCTTTTGTAGAAAGTTAACTTATGCAGATGACAACTACAACAGAAGGGAAGACGTAAAAAATGTTGCTAAGGAAGAAGTGTTTGTGACGATAGATGAGCACCAAACGCGCTGTGCCGAGCTGTTTAATATTATCATGTTTTGCTTCTCACTCGGTCAGCCAAAGCGCCTTGTTGTATTGTTCTAGGTAACAACTAACATGGCCATTGCTAATTTCTGTGTGACTGAAGCTTTTTCCATTATTATATTTTACACTGAAGCTAAGACACACAGCCCTAGTAAAACACTACTTCTGAATTTTCCAACATAAAATAATCCTATAGACTTATGAGATTAAAATGGTTTTATGAAGCTATTTTATAGAAATTTAGTTTGGTCTTATTTCATAGGATTTTCATATATAAATCAATCCAGTAAGACTGTGTGCTAGAATTCTCTAAACAGGAGTTTTATATGGTCAATATGGTCTCAAATGATTATTAGAAAATCCAATTTTAAATGTATGTGACAAAGTTCTCCCCACCGCAACAAAAAATTTCCAGAGGGCAAACTGCATCCTTCGTTGTGATTAATTTATTCGAAGCTCTTGCACAATATAATTTCACTCTTTCTTTCTTTGCCTAGATGATAGTAATGCCTGTTCTCGATGTAGCACAGCTATTCAACTGAACACTGCACACAAGAAGGCTGTCCTGGCATTTCACCATCACTGACAGATATGCTAGCATCAACTACGAATGGACCTACTAATGTTCCACTAATGAGAACAGTTTGTAAAGCTGAGCGATATTAAACTTAAAGTAAGAAATGTGGGAATTAGGTTAAACTGAAACAAGTAATGTTGTGTATAATTGTATAAAATGCATGATGAAAATTGGCTAGCAAATTCCCCAAGCAAATACCAAGAAATAGGTTGCAGCAGTTTGTCTTTTGACTACACTTGCAAAAACTGGAACTGAGCTCGAATAGCTTCAGCAAAGTTTTATAGTACAAAATCTCTGTCAATCAAAAGGAGATGCAGTCTTTTGTCAGATCCTCCAATCATCATGCAGAAGCCCAGAATCCAGGTAAGTCCATGGATGTATTAAGAGAACTGGATAGAGCGTACGTCAGGAACGACACAGACGGCGGTGGGTGTTACGTCTAAATGGGATCCCAGAAGAATCCAACAAAGACGTTAAACAAAAGGTGATTGATATATGCCTAAATGTTGCCCCCGAGCTAGGGCAGAGATACATGGAGTCAACAGTGGATGTTGCACTTTGCCTTGGGAAAAAAAGAGATGAGGTTAGCCCAAAATTTCCTCCTTCGAAATGAAGATAAGACTGAGGTTATTGCGTTTGGCCCAAACGAAAACTCTCAGCACCTAAACCTTGAGCTAGAGAGCTTATCAGCTTTTAAATCCACTGGAGTACGGACTTGTTGTTCTTGTTGACCAGTCCCTAAAATTTGATAAACACATTTCATCTGTAATCAGCTCTATCAGCTCTATCAGCTTCGATTACTATCTAAAATTAGAGGCTTTCTCAATCCAAAAACTCTAGGAATGGCTGTTCATGCATTTATCACATGCCGGCTATATTACTGCAATTCTTTATATTGTGGTATATCAAGTGTCCAAATCGCCAGTCTCCAATTTGTACAAAATGCGGCGGCCAGACTCATCCATAAATGTCGGAAATATGACCATATCTCTCCGATTCTCAAATCTCTACACTGTCTGCCAATTTGACAGAGAATAGATTTTAAAATTTTACTCCTTCTCTAATCTCTAAATAACTTAGCCCCGGTCTACCTCTCTGAACTGGTCCATCTTTACACTCCGTCCCGAAGCTTAAGGTCTCTTGATCAGGCTTTGTTGCTAGTCCCTTGCGCTAGACTTAAGCGTAGAGGTGAGCGTGCATTTGCAGTAGCAGAACCTCGACTCTGGAACTCCATGCCCCTAAAGAATGGCCCCTGTCTTGTCTGTCTTCAAGTCATTATTAAAAACCCACCTGTTCACACTTACTAACCTCCATTTATGGGGTTTCCTTACCTTTCTAGTTTTAGCCTACGTCTTATACTGCTTTCATTCTTTTATTTGTGTTACTGTGTGTTGTGACACAGGTGTTTTTATTACTTTCTTTTTTTAGATATAACACTTGTGTAAAGCACTTTGGTCAGCCTGGTGGCTGTTGTAAACGTGCTATAGAAATAAAATAAACTTGAATTTGGGAGAAAAAGAGATAACAACGAAAGGTCCCGCACGGTAATAATACTGTTTTTATTCCGTACAGCGAGAGATGCGGTCTGGAGAAATGCAAAAAGCAACGCTTTTATGAAAGATAAAAAACTTTACTTCAAAGAGAACCTGACTGAGATGGACAAGAAAGCGAAACAGAAGCTTTGGCCGTTGATTCAACAGGCTCGCCAGGAAGGGAAAAAGGCTAATTTTTGAGAAGTTAAAGCCTTCATCGATGGAAAGGAAATTATTCCAAGGTAAAATCATCATCCAGCTCCAAGCTGGAATCCAATTGGTAATGTGCAGTATTAGTAAATTGCGCTTTGATCAGGAAAATAAGTTTGTGATCACATGTACAAATTTTGTTGACGTTTCTGTTCGTTTAGAATCTTTATGCCCAGAGAGGTTAAATTGAGCTTGCAGAGTGTGTCTGCCTGTAACGTTGCCAAGTTCCACGATGGCTGCTAGCACATCATCACAGGCTGGTAATGCACAGAATCCCGTTTCACATGAACACATCCCAACAGCCCGGGCGCAATCACCGGAATACTAAACACCTGCACCCATTCCAATCCATATAAAAGCACCTCAGTCCTACTCACAATTCGTGAGGTATTGTTTGTAATTGCGACATACTGAGCGTTTCTAATATTCTACTGTTATATCGGCCTGACCTGTATTTTCCTGTTTTTTGAGTGATTCCTGGATTTCCCTTTTGTACTGTTGCTTGGATACAGCTCTTCAGTGTTTGGACCCCTGCCTGTTCCTTGGTTAAGATTAAAGCCTGCCTGTTCCCTGTTAAGGATCTCCTGTGTATGACCTCTGCCTGTCCGACTCCCTGTGAAGTGTGCCAGACCTCTGCCAGTGTGACTGCCCGAACTGTGTTTCTAACTTTTCCGGCCTCTTATTGCTACCTGTCCCAAAATTTTTTGGAATGTGTAGCTCTCATGAAATCCAAAATGAGCCAATATTTGGCATGACATTTCAAAATGTCTCACTTTCAAAATTTGATATGTTATCTATATTCTATTTTGAATGACATATGAGTTTATGAGATTTGTACATTATTCCATTTCTTTTTTACTCACAATTTGTAAAGTGTCCCAACTTTTTTGGAATCAGGTTGTATATATATATACACTCACCTAAAGATTATTAGGAACACCCGGTCATTTTCTCATTAATGCAATTATCTACTCAACCAAACACACGGCAGTTGCTTCAATGCATTTAGGGGTCTGGTCTTGGTCAAGACAATCTCCTGAACTCCAAACTGAATGTCAGAATGGGAAAGAAAGGTGATTTAAGCAATTTGGAGCGTGGCATGGTTGTTGGTGCCAGACGGGCCGGTCTGAGTATTTCACAATCTGCTCAGTTACTGGGGTTTTCACACACAACCATTTCTAGGGTTTACAAAGAATGGTGTGAAAAGGGAAAAACATCCAGTATGCGGCAGTCCTGTGGGCGAAAATGCCTTGTTGATGCTAGAGGTCAGAGGAAAATGGGCCGACTGCTTCAAACTGATAGAAGAGCAACTTTGACTGAAATAACCACTCGTTACAATCGAGGTATGCAGCAAATAATTTGTGAAGCCACAACACGCACAACCTTGAGGTGGATGGGCTACAACAGCAAAAGACCCCACCGGGTACCACTCATCTCCACTACAAATAAAAAGAAAAAAAGAAAAAGAAAAAAAAGACAAAGAGGCTACAGTTTGCAAGAGCTCACCAAAATTGGAAAGTTGAACATTGGAAAAATTTTGCCTGGTCTGATGAGTCTCGATTTCTGTTGAGACATTCAGATGGTAGAGTCAGAATTTGGTGTAAACAGAATGAGAACATAGATCCATCATGCCTTGTTACCACTGTGCAGGCTGGTGGTGGTGGTGTAATGGTGTGAAGGATGTTTTCTTGGCACACTTTAGTGCCCCTTAGTGCCATTTGGGCATCGTTTAAATGCCATGGCATACCTGAGCATTGTTTCTGACCATGTCCATCCCTTTATGGCCACCATCAGGGGCGGACTGGCCATCGGGAGGATCGGGAGTTTTCCCGAACGGCCGGTCCATTCCGGGCCAAATGGGCCGTCACATTTTACTTTGACGGCCGGTCGGACGTATTGAAACAAGTGACAGTAGGCTGAAATGGACAGGATGTTGCATCCGCAAAACTGCGCTCTGGCCCGGCCGTCAAATCGAGAGAGTTCCTCTATATTCAAACGAGGAGAAACCCAGAGTGAATGATTGACGAACGCGGGGAGCGACAGATACAGCGCACAAGCACACGCGCGTGCCACCCCCCCCCCCACCGCCAGCCGCTCCATCCAAAGTCCCGGGCCAAATTTTTTCCCAGTCCATCCCTGGCCACCATATACCCATCCTCTGACGGCTACTTCCAGCAGGATAATGCACCATGTCACAAAGCTCAAATCATTTCAAATTGGTTTCTTGAACATGACAATGAGTTCACTTTTCTCATCTGGACTGACCACCATAACCTGGAGTATATTCATTCAGCGAGGAGACTGAACCCTCGCCAGGCAAGGTGGTCCCTGTTTTTGACTCGCTTTACTTATGCGTTGTCATATATCCCGGGCAGCAAAAATCGTAAAGCTGATGCCCTGTCTCGTCAGTTAGACTCCGAGGAGTGCCCGGTGGATGATGGTCATGTCGTTCCCGTATATATAGTGGTCCCTGTGTTGTGGGAATTGGACACTGAAATCCAGCAGGCATTGCGCACAGAGCCAGCTCTTGCGCATTGTCCTGCTGACCGCCAATATGTGCCCGGGAGCGTCAGGGACAGGCTCATCTACTGGGCACACACTAACCCCTTCTCCGGTCATCCTGTCATTGGTCGCACAATATACTGCCTGGGGGGCAAGAATTGGTGGCCCACCTTGTCCGAGGACGTGAGGGTTTACGTCTCCTCTTGTTCGAATTGCGCCCAGAGTAAAGCGCTGAGGCACCTTCCTACAGGGAAATGAATGCCTCTTCCTGTTCCACAATGACCATGGTCGCACCTGTCCATAGATTTTCTTACCAATCTCCCCCTTTCTGAGGGTAACACGGTGATCATGGTGGTTGTGGACAGGTTCTCGAAGGCTTGCTGTCCCCTACCTCTCCCTGGGGTACCCTCAGCCCTGCAGACCGCGGAAGCTTTGTTTACGTATGTCTTCCGGCATTACGGAGTCCCGGAGGACATTGTGTCTGACCTTCGGCCCCAGTTCACCTCTCGCGTATGGAGGGCGTTTATGGAAAAGCAGGGCGTCATAGTCAGTCTTACCTCCGGCTTCTACCCGGAAGCGAACGGGCAGGTCGAACGCCTCAACCAAGAAGTGGGCAGGTTTCTGAGGACATATTGTCAGGACCAGCTGGGGGAGTGGGCTAAAACGCTTCCGTGGGCGGAGTACACGCACAATTTGTGAGGATGTGGGTTATTTATCCTATCAAAAGTGAAGTTACGCTGGGTAGTGCAGTATTTATCGAATTGTATAAACCGCTATTGTGTATATTTCCTTTCTAAGCGGACAATGAGAATACCGTTATTAATTTTCATCGCCAACTATTGTTAGTGTTTGTGGCCGTTAAGCCTGCCACACCTTTGTTTTTGTGTTTACCCTTTTTGGAGAATTTGTATTGTTATTCTTTAAAATATATTCCCAGTAAATACTTGAAGAAATATACTTCTGTGTGTGACTCCTGCTTTACTCCAGCACCACTGTGACACTCAGTGGGAGCTGGATCTACCAACCCTATCCTCAGCCACAGAGGGAAACAGTGACAATGTTAGATCTTCAGGAACAGGGTTGGGCAGCTCTGCTTTAAAGGTATACTGTTAGATGCATACTGGGTAATTGAAAAAAAAAACTATAATATAAACACTTTTGACTATTTGTTATTTTAAAGTAAAAGCTCATCTCTGTTTGAACTAATGTGTCTTTGTTCACAATTAATTTTTTAGATTTTTTGTTTTCAAGAACTTAACAACTGATACACTGGATTGGAATGACTGATTTGGAGACTGAAGGAGAGTGGCTCTGGGTGGATAACACACCTTTAAATCAAACTGGAGTAATGTAAGTGAATAAAAAAAAAATGAATAGCTTCAGATGAGCATCCAATAATATCAACCTGATCTCACAGAATTCCGTGAAATGAAATCCGTGGCAGTTTCACAGAAAATAAGAAAATTCTGCGATGTGCACACAGAAGTAATGTCGTGTTCATTTCATTTAATTCAGTGAGACCTTGCCGGTAACTCTATATAAACCTTACCCAAACCCTAACCTTAACCACTCAGAAACCTTGCTGTTAACTCCATGTAACATGTATTATGTTTTAATGAATTGTTTGGAAACATGCTGACAGTGAGGAAAAAAGGATAAAAAAGCACATTTCCAACTTGTCTGCATCTTACTGGAATAGAAAACAAAATACATGCAAACTGTCCAACTGGATTTAAAGTCGCAATCTCTGGGATGTGAGTCGCATGTTTATATACCTTTCCACTGTACCCAGTCTGCCAATTTGCAAAATCTACACTATTTACACTCTGCTACGTAATCATGCAATTCTGTGAAACTGGCACAGATTTTGAACTGATAGGGAACCACCAGCAGTGTCACAGAGTGAATACTTAAACATGTGATCCCTTCCTTTTCAGATTCTGGTTCCAATGGCACGACGGGACAAAGTCAGAGCCTGATAACTGGACCCAGGAAGACCCATTAGGGGAGCACTGTGCTGCTGTACGTAGTGGTGACACTTTCAAACCTGTGTGGGTTGATACATCTTGTAGGGATAGGAGGGTATTTGTCTGTGAGACACTTGGTGCCAGTTCTGGTCTTAAATTGTATTTACTTCAAAAGAGCTCTAGTCTTACATACTAATTATGGCCACTAGAGAGCAGTATAACACAGTTCACCCTCAGTGCATCAAAACACACAGTAGGATAAAGAAATGTGCTCATTAAATTAAGGCAAAGTTAAACATCTATGAAATTTTAAATGAACACATGGCATAAAACATTGTATTGGTAGCCTGCTATACTTTCAGTTATACTCTCACTGCTTGCTCTACAATCCAGAAATATGATTTCTTTAACCAACAATGTCGCTTTCCCAACCACCAAGTGCATGCCAAGCTAATCTGGGGCACATTTTAAAGTAGATTAATAAAGTCTGATGTGAAATCAGATGTAATTTTTTTGTCCTGACATTTCTGTGCAGCCTTCTGCTGTTGTATGTAGTGGACTAAAAACGGGGGGCCCCCAATCGGGTGCACAGGGGACTCAGCGTGGTCGGAGGGGGCCCCCGAATCATGATACAGCAAATTCTGCTTAGGGCGCCCAAAAGACTCGAGCCGGAACTGCTCATGGCTCTGCTGATGTTGATACATTCAACAAGCATTTAATAGGTTCCATATTGCCGCCACCATAGACGTGAGTTTGGTGTGTTTATACAGACTGCCAACTGTTTTTATGGATTCTGTAGTCTGTTTAATTGATGCTTGTCACATACTACATTTCCTTTGTCAATATGATAAGCAACCCTGGACACATGGTCATTATATATCGCACTGTAAACAGTGTATCTGTTAAAGGTACATACACTGCTCAAAATAGTTAAGGAAACACTGAAATCACACATTGTGTCTCAATGACCTAGATCAAAATCTTTTTTACGAATTGTGTAATTTGTTAAGTACAAAATGATGTAAAAAAGTTCAGTGGAAATCAAAATGATCAAATGTGGTAAAAAATCTAAGTAAACAATTAAAAGCACAGGCTGTTCCAAGTTGCGTGAATGTCATCAGGGCTCATAACGTGACTCAGTAGTGTGTATGGCTGGGCATACTCCTGATGAGACAGTGGATGGTGTCCTGGAGGATCTCATCCCAGACCTGGACCAGGGCATCAGTGAGGTCCTGGACAGTCTGTGGCCCTCACGCCACCCTCATGGAGTCTGTTTCTGACAGTTTGGTTACATTCTGGAGGTCATTTTGTAGGGCTCTGGCAGTGCCCCTCCTGTTCCTCCTCACACAACAGGGCAGATACCAGTCTTGCTGCTGGGTTGATGCCCCCTGCTCCTATGCTATTCCTTTAAAGGCACCTACGTCACCAGGGCTTGAGAAGAGGCCAGAGAGAACATCAATGGTCCCTGCATTTTCTATTGACTGTGACAAAACTACTTACTGCCTGCTGTCTGTCTGTTGGTCATTGTTTCCAACTTTCATGTCTCCCCCCTCTTGTTTATTCACAATCAGTTTTTTTTTCCTTCCCTCACCTCTCTCTGTCTCTCTGTCTCTCTCTGTGTGGTGTTTCCAAAGCCATGGTTATACATTCTCTTCCAAAAGGAGGCAATTCTGAGGATGTAAAGTATGCAGCTTTTTATGTTAAATGCAAATTTATGTTGTGTCGCTTGGTGTGGAAAAATTGGATTGGAAGCAGGCTTGGAATTTCGTCATTTTAGGGTCAAGGCCATTTGGCCTTTGGTGTCAGTAAATGTGTGAGAGCACAAAGGCCACATGCTATGGCAAAAAGGCCATTGAGTGAAAAAAAGAGGATTTTGAGCTTCAATTTCGGATAAAGAAACACGTATGACATGAAAAAATATATTACTCACTTATTTTCAGTTTCTCATTTGCTAAAACACAATTAATTATACAATGAATTCGTAATTTTAAATGTAACTTGCAATATGAGGTAGTTGCGATGCACAAATATTCATTAATGATCGCTGGTACAACAATTAACTGAACCAGGTGGTTATACCATGAACACCACTAGTCACACTGGAGAACTTGCGTACACAAGGTCAGACCAAACATGAGATTTTATCGCAGCCTACGCTCACGTTCAAATTGATAAATCCCTTGCTTTGCGTAGGAATCAGCATACGCCTGTCCTACACCTGTTTTAGGTCGTACGCACGTTTCATAAATGAGGGCCAATGTGTTTAGAGTCAGTCTAAGTGAGATCTGCAAATTGTGTTTTACCATGAGAAATGGTTTAAGGTATTGATAACAGCCAAATTAGCCAAATGAGTTTAGGTAACAGTACTTCGTTCAGCAAATGGGTTTTAGTGTCTTAGCAATAGAGAAAAACTGTAATATCATAACTTGAATAACATAACTGATATGTTTTTATAAAAAAGTTCAGTTATCATGTTGACACTGAAATTACATTTACTCCTGTATCAATTTATGGATTGGGCATTTTTTTCATTTCAAAAGATTAACTGATGGACACAAAAATACAACACCAATTCCGAAAGAATTAGGCCAGTATGGGAAATGAACAAATAAATTATCAAAACAGTCATTTGAAAAATTAGATTTATGCTGTACAATATCGAATAACACATAATGTGATGTTCTACTTTTGTGAACACATTTTTCAAAATATCAACTTATTTTTAATCAGATGTCACTCTGCACAGTGAAGCTCAAACATTCAACTGTATGAACAAAAACAAAACACACTTGAGTGTAAGGGGATTGGGCAATGGTGTGTGTGTGTGTGTGTGTGTGTGTGTGTGTGTGTG
>JACXGM010007085.1:0-31369 GCA_016801145.1 Umbra pygmaea | reverse complement strand
CTGCATGGCCATTTCACCCTCCTCATCCCAGTCCTTATCACAGCCATTTGACTGAGCGCTGCATGGCCATTTCACCCTCCTCATCCCAGTCCTTATCACAGCCATTTGACTGAGCGCTGCATGGCCATTTCACCCTCCTCATCCCAGTCCTTATCACAGCCACTAAGCAGCGCAGAGAAAGCGCCCAGAATCTCTCAGTAACTCTAGAGATTTTCAGCTTATGCTAACACCTTCATCAACGATGCTAAAGTCGTCTCTCTACACACACACGTGCACGCGCACAGACACACTCTCGTACTCTTCCTCCTACTGCAGCTAGGGTGGGTTAAAAATAGCTCTCCCTCTCTCTTTCTCGGCTTCTCCGTTTACATAAGCCTGAGACGGGGGAGGGGCGTGCTTCCGGTCTGGCCACCCTGGCGAGCATCTGATCCACAACACAGGCAGCGCTGAAGGGCCTTCTGGGTGTGGGAGACTGGAGGAGAGGGCTGACATACCCACCCCGCAATGCAGGAAAGACCCGTCTTCGTACGTCTCTCTTCCTGCACCTAAACATTGTCCTCTAGACCCTAGCCTGCTTAGTGCTGGTCAGAGCTGCTGCAAGGGAATAACAACGCCAGAATCCCATTTTATACAAGGGAGCATTTTCATGACCAAACACGCTGCAGGGCTCTAATGACCCCCTTCTCCAAAGAGCATCCGCCTTCCAGAAGCTCAGGTTCATGTGATCGGTGCATGACTTATACAAGAGGCCGGCCTGACTGAGATCAAACGACGGATAACAAAGAATTCCAGAAATGAGAAGCAAGCAGCAGGGGAGGAGGGAGGGGCCCTGCTCAATTATGAAGAAAAAAAACATCTTAACGGACACACAATGAACCTATACTGCCAGCAAAGAAAACCTCACTTGAATACACAAATAAATAGCCCCGCCCCATACAAAACTTCACCTGAGTACACAAATTAATAAAACCCCTCGCCACAGTGTAATCAGCTGGACATGGGTATGGCCGTATGAAGTCTGTGACGCAGAATGCGGATAACATGGAATCTAGGCAATTTGAAATTCAACAATATTCAAAATCACCTGGTGACATTTCCACCCAAAGGATTGAAATAAATAGGGAATGTATTACTATTTTTATACGACATCATTATCAGTCATAAACATTCCGACTGATTCATATTTTCCTTTAACTTTCTGATGACGAGGCACTGTAGGAATGTTCCTGTGGGTTTGTACGTGAAGCTATTAGTGATTACGTCTTTTTTTTAAGAAGAATCATTTTCTCTGACACCTCAAACGTAGTTTCCTGATGTCATTTTAGCATTTAAGTAAACCTACAAGGGCCAACCTAGTTTTTTAACCATTTAAAAAGTTAAAACTTTTAGTGCAAAACCAAAAACACAAAAACATAACAGCTAAACAGAGAAAAAAACATTATTAGGCAAAAAGAAATGCAGCTGCATTAATAGATTAATGAAAAAAATTACAATATAAATTCCAAGTAATTAAACAAGAAGCCACAGTAGATATACTAACTAAATGTTATGTAGTGTGTGTTTATGCATTTCTGTGTTCATGTGTGCAAGGTTGTTCCACAAAGGCCCAAAGAAAGTTACTTACTATATGGCACAGTCGATCAGCTGGTACTCATTGGATCTCTCGAAGCAGGCCTTAACCCCCTCATCCTGCCACAGGGTCTTTGCATGCTCATAGAATTCCTGCAGAACAGCACAACAGACACATCTGGATCAGAACTGGCCGGGGCATGGCTAGATTGGTGGAACTGTTGCCAACTTGGACAAAATTCAGATAAAAAAAAATAGAACAAATCCTTCAAAATGTCAGGGACTTCTTTAACTCAGGCAACAGAAAAATAACCCCTACTCCCTAGCTCTTCTCCAGCCCTGTTCCTCAAAGGATTTGAGCAATGCGGCAAACGTTTCACCTGGCTTATCAGAAGGCAGGATTAAGTAAACTTGTTTAATTCTATTTATCCAATTACAGCACATCTCATTGGATAATCCAGAGAAGGGGCTAGTTAGTATAATCATGCTTGTTGAAGTTAGACTGAAAATATAAAGGAAAAGGACACGATACAGTGACGAATTGAGGGCAGTTTCCAGGAGACACAAGACAAATCTGCTCACACTTAAACAGAAAAAAATCAACTACACGACAAAACCAAAACTGACAAGTATTCTTTAAACATTCCCCAAAACTAGGTTTCTGTTTACAACAATTAAGACAAAAGCCTACACAACAATCGACAGAAATTCCTGCATACAAATATAACATAATAAAAAATATTTTTTTTTTACTAATCTCATTCCCAGACACTTGTTTCTGACAATTCAGAGGGTCTGGTCGACTCATGCTTTAAATGTGTCCTTGGGCTACCGCAAATTGGCAGCGACAATCAATTCGTAAACTGGAACTATCGATCTCCCGGTATACTCTCCTCTGTGCATCCTGTGCGTTGCTTGTTTATTCAAACGCCCTTCGGTGGTATTATTCGGAAAATGTCAACAATGACAAAAAAGGTTGCTTCTTAGGTGCCTGCCTCAAGGCCAATTTAGAGTGGAAAGTGTTCCAGGCTCACATCCACTGTGAGCAATAGAGCCTGGAGGTGAGGTTACTCTGAAAGTGACTACACTGCAATCCTGAAATTCATGTTAGAGTCAAATCAGCTAGCAAGTCACTGCTGTCAGGCTAAAGTTTCTTATCGCCCAACCAGAATGTTTTGAGAAAATGGAGAAAAGGAAGGTCATATATTTCCATTATCAACATACAGTTAACAAAGTTTAAAAATACAATCCCTGTGTAGTAAAATCACGACCTATCAAAAGCACAGGAGATTTACTCCTTTAAACACATAATTATTTTCAAAAAATTAAATTTACAAATAGGAAAATATGTACTACAACCGGCAGCAAGGATTTAAACAATTAAGATAGAGCAGCATGGTCAGGTTTCACCTAAGTACGTTGCGTAAATAGGTGGGCTAAATGTTGCCTAAAACCAGTCCCTATTCATTGACGTGCATTCAGCTACTAGGCTAGTTTGCATGAAGATCAGGAATATTCCTGTCCATTGACTGTCCATGATTTCTAATTACTGTCCATGATTCCTAATTACATTTTGGAACTTGAGCATTTTGAAAAAAAAAAAATGTAATACTAGGGAATTTTTAAGACTTTTTGGTATGGATGTACAGCTGTAATGGCTGCCATAAGGTCTCTCCCGTAACAGTTAACTCTTGGTTGTGATGACATATGCAAACAGTTTCTAGAGCATTCTTTCACTTGAAAAAAGTGCAGTAGCTTGGGTTAAGCTTTAGGAACAAAATAAAATGTAATCCCTTTTCGAAATGTATTTTTGAGTCAGCAAAATGTGAAGTCCTCCACTACACACATGACAGACAGACACTCACACAGAGAGACAGTCAAGATTCTCCTGGATCAACCTAGTATTATATTTAGAGGACAAAAAGAAGGTTGAAAAGACAGGGAAGGAGTTGAGACAGGAAAGGGCAATGAACAGAGATCAGGGGTCTCCAACGTTTTCTAGTATGAGAGCTACTTTAAAAAAGAATGACAAGTCGTGGACTACATTTATTTACACAAGATTTTAAATAGGCAAATTCTCCTCATGTTCCTTGCATCTCTTTCCCGGGTGCTTAATGTACTAGCTACAGCAAATAGTGTTGTACTATTCTGTTAAAGGTTCGTTAAATAAGTGTTACTAAACAACTTTATATTCTATTGTATTTTATTTTAATATTTAGTCTATGGTGACTATATATTCTGTTGTATTTTCCCTGGTTTGACATTTTTGTTTTTCTCATGCAAAGTACAATTATTCATAGCAAAACTATGCCAATGTTTCAATCACATCATAATAAATGTTTTAGGTCATTTGTCATAAAGTTGTTCATCTAGCCAACAAGAAAGGTCCAGGTCTAATGTGCCAGTTGTGTCTAGTGTTTCTGCTGCTGCTCATTGCATGGCACACTTAGTAAATAAACCAATACTAGTTTACAGTACATAAAGATGACATGCTTTTTGAATCAAATAATGTTTTAGGGATTTTAATCAATTTACAATTTGGAGATCTTTAAAAATAAATATTGATAAAAAACACCATAGGAAAAACAGGAAAAATATTCATGGAAATTGTGTTGGGTTTGAGGTTCTGAGCCACGAGTCCGTTCCATGTTTTGCGTGAGCTGATTATGTTTCCTGGACGTTTGTACACGACTCCATCACCTGTTCCTATCTGTCCAATAGATCTCTACCAATCATTTACACGACTCCATCACCTGTTCCTATCTGTCCAATAGATATCTACCAATCATTTCAAGCTGTTTCCAATTTGTGTTGTTAATTATGTATTTAAGTCCGGTCTGAGTTCATTTGTCAGGTTGGTTTGTATGTTGTGTTCATCCATAGTATAGAAATCTAACATTGAGGCTCTATTAAACTGTGGGATAATGAATATGACAATGACACTTCGGAATTAGCGTTTTGGTGTTTAACAATTCTGAGACTTGTTGATGGCAGTTTGCAGAAATAATTTATCAGCTTAGAGAAATTAAAATGCCTCCAAACTCATTAGACGTCACTCTATCATGCAACATAGACAATAAACCTAACCATACTGCTAGAGCAACAAAGGGTTTTTTATGGCCAAAATGTGGAAAATCCCTGATTGGCCATTTCAATAACCAGATCCGAATCAAACTGAACATGCATTTTGCATGCTGAAAAGGAGACTGAAGGAAGTCTCGGAAACAATAAAGAACTGCAGATGGCTGCAGTACAGGCCTGACAGTGCATCACCAGGGAAGATATGCAACTCAAAGTTCTAGAGTACAAAATTGTCAAGGTTCAATGAATTATGGAGCTCATTGTAAATATTGAAGAAAGCAGAATCTAGGTAAAACCACAATAGAAAAACTGTTTGTCATCTGAAGAAAAAAAAAGAATCCTTGAATGCAATTGAAAAAATATTTATTCTTCCAAAAACGCAATAGAAGTTATGAGAAGCAACTGTCAGTCATAGGGACGTGGGTATGAGCTTACCAGCAATGTGGTTCCTCTGACAGTTCCCTGTCTGAGACAAAGGTAGGTACAGTCAACCAGTTTTACTAGTTCCTGATAGGTGCTAGCCTTGGGCCAGGAGATGGTGGGTGTGGAGTGGTCTATGATTGTCTTCTCCACCCAAACACACAAACCTAAATTAAAGTGATGATGCCACAAAGAAGTAGTCAGTCGGCACAGACATTCCAATCCACCATACATTTAGTGTCAACTGACATTCCTTTCCTTTGAAAAGGCCGACATTCCTATACATTCCTTCGACATGGTAACAGACCAGATACGAGACCTAAACGTCTATATAAAGCATCAGGGCACACTCTCATCATAAAGCTGTATTGTGATAGTGTGCTACATATCAACCATCTGTTATTTACTTTTGTCAATTACATTATATTTTTTTCAATGTGAATATTTCAGGTAAACTTGGCTAGGAAAATCTTTACAGGCCATGCCTGCCTGTTTCCCTTACTACCCAGCCTGTCTGTCTGCCTGCAAGGAAACCCTGAGGGTCCGTGTATTTCAGACGGGAACTCCCATCAGACAGATTTAAGTTCATTAAACAGAATCAGAGCTAACACACACACAAGCCTGGCACCTCTCAGGTGTGGCACATTCAATTGTGAGTATCCCAATGGAAATAAACCTGCTAATTACTGAACCACAGGGCCAACAGCCAGACAAAACGCCGCGAACACGGCTGGTGTGATGTTCCTCTGGGAAGGTACCCTACCAATTCTCACTTCAATGACGGCCTATTCCATGCTACCGCGTCACAGAGGAGTTTACTACACCTGTTAGTACACCTGTTGGTCTGAATGTTCGTGGTTTCGACTAAGGTTGCAATGATACTCATTTGTTTTGTGGCAAGGAAACAGAACACAAAGGGGATCAGTATTTCAATTTACAGCCTTCATGCTGGGAACAAACATCCACCATAGACATTAGTCACGTGGTTTTATTTTCCAAGCGATGTTACACAATATTTTTTGTACTACAGAAAGAACAAAGATGTTTGAGCAGTTTTGTGTTGTCAGTATTGTCATTGGGTCAAATACACTGGTATCGCCACGTCAACGCTTTCAAGAGTGTTTAACCATTGAAATGTAAATGACCACAAATTGAGGATGAGGAGCCATTCTATCTTTACATTAGGTTCCAATCACACTGTGTTAACCCACTAAGCTAAAGACTGGCTCTTTAGGTCCCAGGATAGGTTACTCATCAAGTGAGAACTGCTCATTGAATCATGTCTTTTAGGCAGCTTCCAGACAAGCAATGTCAGAAGAAAATATGGAAATGCACAAGTGTACAGTGTGTTGAACACTTACCGAGGTGAATTCAAAATCCTTCCGATTAACTTGGTTAAGAATGTATTCGACTCGGAACTGGTGTGCTGGGTTGGCTAACTGAACTGGGGGCGTGAGGGTATTCATTGCTGTCACTATAGTCTGAAATGGGGGAAAAACATAAAAAATCAAGAAAATGACCAATACATATGTTTCCATATGTATCAAAGACTTGCTGGTTCGGGCAACTACTATCACGCATATAAACAAGTTGGAAATACAAGCATAAAACAGTACAGGTTACTTACCTCTATAGCTTCTTTTATGTTGTTTTTGATGTCTTGAATTTTCTGTTTTTTCTCCCTGTGAGGCATGATCATAACCAGTTACTATACGACATCATGCCACAAAATGTCATCCAAATAAGCAGAATAATTGTGAAAAGACTTGATAGAATGGCAGATGTTTTGCAGATGAATAGCAATGCTTAGTCATCGCCAAAGTCTCACAACTCTAAAGAAGTAAACATAAACAAGATAGCTGATAGTTTTTCTGTAAGAGTCAAGAACTGAGGGACGATGGAGAGCCTACCGTTTGGGTATACAGACGTGTGGCGTTCATTGTACAAATCGTCAGAGTGCCTGGGCCATACTTAGGAGTTTCAGAGACCAAGTGAGCGAGAGCATTGCGCGAGAAGAGGTTCCACTACATTCCTCACACCAACACCTTCAAAACATCCGCTAAGAATAAACTGCCATACCAATCTCTTCTCACCTCTGCCATAATCCTCTTCCCTACCACTTTTTTCATCCCCTCTTCCTATCATTTCCCACTCCTCGTCTTCCTCCTCTCCTCCTTAAGGGTAAAAGTGCCATGCTCAGGGGCACACCGACAGCTGTGACCAATTACAAGTCTAGCTCCCTAAACCCTGAGCCACATTACGCCCCAACCTTGTAATAGGATGGGCATTCTACAGCAGACTGACAGAAACTACTTTTGTCAATATATCAATTGGAAACACTCAGGTATCTATATCTGAAAGACTAAATACATACGTCTGTACATGGCCTGATCTAAGGAGTGATTATTTTTCTATGCAAGTCATTTTTAACCAACTTTTTCAAGTGAAACTACTTGAATTAGGTGGCGGCTTTAAATGGAGCTGTATTTGAAGTGTAAGAAGTTGTGTTTAATGTCCAGCTAAAATGTTCCACCTGTGGCAATGAAGTTGATGTGATCTTATTCGTCAACTACACTATATAGAATACATGGCATTTTAAATCATGTAGAATGATCCAAATAATCGAATACATGATCCGTAGTATGTACAAAATGGCCGCAGTAAGTAACGTGAACACAAAAAAATCGAGCATGCATGGACTAAAACTGTTGAGGGAAACCAAAGCTTGAGGCAAATGACTCTCTTCCTTAAAATGTTCGACAGTATCGATGTTATATCACGTAATATACTGACAACAAAGGGAAAAAAGAACATGAGACCTTTCTGTCAATGATCAGTGCCAAAAAAAAGACAAAGTAGCATGAGTAGCCAATGCATGAGATTTTAAATGTGGCCTGTTTCAAAAACAGCTTCAAGGGCGTGTTGTATATTTTGAGCTATCTTACCAACCACATGTTGTTTCAACTGTTCATGAAACAGGCCATTCTTACAGCAATGCCCTTTGTCAAAACCAAGGACCTCAAGCAGCGTTTCACCTAAAGGGATAACTAACAATAAAGAGTCTTTCTGGTGACAAACACTCATATACTCTCTGAGGTGGGAAGTAATAGTCGCACATTTTTTAAACCCTGGCCAAGAGCAGATAGGACAAAAAAGATTAATATGGCCATTGGCCAACTTTGTCAGGGTTCAACAATCACACTAACAAATCCCCTAAAATAAACTTTATTGTAATTTGCATCCTTGCCCATTTTTTGTTAGATTTCAGTTACTGAAGTGCACCTATTTTATTTGGAAAAAAGCATTTAAGTTCCTTATTTCTCACCAATGAGTTATCTGAACCTGGTCAACAAGGGTTAAAAATGCAACTCCTAGGATAAAACAATAAGTGATCACTCTTATCAATTCAACATGATCGGTTTGAATGCCATAAAACACATCAATAGATGCCTAATCGAAATAAGGAACCAGCCATTTAGAATCCCAGGGCCTCTGAGGTTTACACTTTAAATGTATGTACGGTGAAACAATGAATTTAGGCACTGTAAATGACATATTGCACATGGGGCATCAACTTCACATATAAAAAACCATGTGCTTGCAACTATTGATGTCATTAGGGAAAATAATACTTACTCTGCATTGAAGCCGTTCACATGCAATATTCGCATCTGTTTGACTATTGTGCTCTTCCCAGACTCCCCAGCTCCTACAAACAGAGAACACAGAGATATGGGTCTACAGGCATTCTAAAACAACCACATCAGCTGACAGGGCCTCTTTAGGGCAACACAAATTCCCCTTGGCTGAATTCTACTAAATCAGACACCACTTTGCTGTCCAGCCACACTACAGCCAAAATGTAGGGCCGAGTGTTTTTCCCACTCGGATCACATAGTTGGGAAAACGTCTTGATCCTGGTGATAACTTTCAACTAACCACGAGGCATGGAATGCCGGGAATATTCTGAGATGTTCAGAAAAGTCAATCTTCAGCCATAGAGGAACAGAGGGAACACATGGTTCTCCATGCGTGTTAACAATACACTACTTGCTAGATGAAAGTTAAAGACAAACAGAGCACATCCCAACATCCGTGACATGTCATTCCCAGGGAAACCCCACCAATGGTTTAGCAAACTTACTAAGTTGACCAGTCATAAATACCAAAGCTTAGATTCAATACAAAATGGTAACCAAGTGTCAGTGACCCAAAACAACAATCACACTGTAAAAAAATTATTTAACTTATTATTTCCAGTCTACTTCTGGTAGTTGTTTGGCTTTTTTCAAGCTAGGAGTACTATTCATCTCAAGTTATCCTAGCTCATATCAAATTTACCTTGACTGCTACAAGACTTATGTCCACTTCACCATGTTGTCAGTATGATGAACAATTCCTAGTTTAATAAACAATGTTAATTTTAACTTGAAATAATTTTGAAACAAATAAAGTTAAGCAAAATTGAACATTTGTCTGTATAACTTACTATTTACAGTTCCATACATTTCTAATGTTGATATGTGGAGTTGCAATGTGTTAACTAGTACAGTAAATTACAGTTAAGTAAGCATTAAACATTTAGAAATTCAAATGTAACTATAAATATGCAAGTACATACACTGTCCCAGTTTTAGTAGAAACTGTTCAACCCTCTAACAGTAGCAGACGCTGATTACAAGCAACAACCAATAAGATGCTTATATCTCTGTCAGTGTAAAGATTAATGGTGGACATTGGTGGTCTTATAAATTAATGTTAATTTCTCTGACAGTTTTGAGATCAGTTCATCATTATCAATCATGCCTCATCACACAGCAAGCTGTGTAATAAAAACACATGAATGTACTTTTCTTTCTTTAAAAATTAATACTACATTTTGTGAAATCATCTTAAATTGTGTATTGCCCACAACATAACCAGAGACTTTCAACACTGTAGTTATAGTAAAGTGATATTTTTAGTCAACACAACTGTTATCTTGCTTTAGTTAACTCAACTTTTTGGATCTGGATGGACAATTGAGTAAACACATATCTTTGCTGATTCAATTGGATATTTTAAGTTAAGACACGTGAATGACTTTCAGTTATCATAACTTGCCATTTTTAGTCAATGCAAATGTAATGTTGCTTTAGTTCATTTTACTTATTGATGAATGAATATAGTTTTTTGATTCTAAACTTTATTTTATATGTCTATATGTTTTGGATGGGTCAACTGAAATGACCATGATTTTGTCAAATCAACAAATATTTTTACATTTATTTGGCATGGCTAGATAAAATGTGTTATTTTTACTAAATCGCTAAATCCTTTTTTACATTACATACTGAGTAGGAAAAAATATAATAATAATAATAATAATAATAATAATAATAATAATAATAATAATAATAATAATACTAATAATAATAATAAATACACATATACATGCATATATATCCAGTCGTTCTTACTTTGATCAGACATAAACCATCTTGACCATACACAACCCAACTAACCCAGAAACACTGTAATAAGAACTTCAATACTAGGCAATTACAAATTATTAACAATGTAACAACATGATAATACACATGTGGTTACTGGAGTAATTATTATTATTACATATATTTTTATTATTATATTGGTGGGAAGAACCGGATGAACTCCATTCAACAGGCCCGTTATTAAATAAGCCCTGGTGTTATAGTGACAATTATGAAAAGTCCTTGAAGGACATCCTAGTTTGTGATGATGAAATGATCACCATACTTAAGCCTATTGTAGGCTACTCTGATAGTAAATTAGGCCTAGGCACACATTGCTAAACGTACACCAACAGTAAGCATTTGTCCAGCCCAGAAGCACCATATGCTTATGACTACATTTGTGGTTTTTCAGTGCAGTGTGCTTTATGACATAGGTGGATTAAATTAAGTGTTGCCAGTGTAAGCCAATGATAAAAAACGAATGGCTTAGGAAAAGGACAGCATAACCAAATCTAAAATTCATTGCAAAAAAAATAATTGAATAGTCTTCCTGCAATGGCCTGCCTAGGAAGAATATAAATCCATAAAAACGTTCATTTACAATGCCACAGCCATAGTTGCCATTTGCCACACTAACTATATAGCTGTGACATCCACAATAAACATGACACGAAACATTGAACCAGCAACTTATCATGTGAGAAACCTACCTAATAGTAGTAGCCGGTGAGTTGCTCGGTATATCTGTTTGTCTTTTTGAAGCTGTTTTTCTATCTTTTTGTTAGCTTCCCTCTGTGCCTTCTCCTCATTACGTTGATCTTCGCTCTTACTATTGCCCAGACAACCCATCTTCCCAAAAACCCAATAAAAGGTTCGGGGGAGGGGGATTTGTTATATTAAATAAATAATTATTGATTCCTAGGTTGGCCCAAAACAAACAGAAAATGCTTAAATATTGGTGACATTTATTTTGCCATTTGCGGAATAAAACACATGTAATCCGTGAATGGTCTCCCCAGCCTGTAGCCTAGATCATAGTTATTAGTGTTAATTATCGGTAGGCTAATAGATCATTCCGGGAGAACGAAGTGGTAGTGCTAATGACGACACCCGGGCCGCCGTCAGACGGTTGATTCCTATGTGTTCACTGTAAATCCGCAATGAAGTCATAAAGATTAATTTCAAAGTGGATGTATCTTCTGCGCTAAGGTATACATGAATGATTTCGATTTTGTATTCCCAAGACGTCTTGCCGTGGAGCTGAAATCCACATTGACTTTTAGCAAATGTCTCTTCTAGAACCCATCATCGGCTTCAGTGCCACTCAAAACATTTGCTGTTCCATGAAATCGTTCCCTTTTTCTATTGCAATCTGTCCTCAATCCCAGCAAGACGGGAAAACAGATAGAGGAAGGATCAATTTTAAAAAGAATAATATTTCCACTAAAATGACGGCATGTGGATCATTGCGCGTAGCTTCCTTCTTCATTCGAACGTCTTATGAATCGAGGACAAAACACTTTTGTTTCAACCTTGTCAATTATATCCTGTTTTAGTCAATTATAATAATGTATTTCCCCTCTCAAAAATGTTGGTTGTTTTTGCGGTCTCTCCAGATCAAAAGGCCTTTCTGTATTTTTCTTTACCGCTGTAATTTGTATTTCTCTTCGCATCGGTAAGCTTTTCTGGGCGAACAATGACTCAAGTAGGTCTTCTTATATGCGATGCAATTTCTCCGATTCAGGTATATTTATGAAAATCCTCCGTTATTTTTCTGTTTCTCGCGGGTCCAGCCTGCTGTCAATCTAAGCTTTGTATTCCTTTTGAATTCGTATGGTAGATACATGTGCATATAGATATGAACATATCGCGGTACCTATATAATAATTAATCCAACGATGACAGTTATTTTTTCATGTAAAGGCCAGATCTGTTCTTGAAATGTGAGTAAATTCTTTTCCTATAAGTATTTTTTTTGCATTTTTTTCCTTTTCTCTGAGAATTATACATTGAGATAGATAGCGTTGAAGAGATGGGGTGGGGCAAACAGCTCTCACTGAACCCTGGGAACGACTAGAGTGTAATCACATGATTGCCCTAAACGTCATGAAGTTGCGAATCCAAAGAGAAAAGGCGCCCTCTTTGAAGAAATGACTGTCCATGCAGATCAAGTAGGCTAGTGAAGCACAACACATTCTATCATAAAATGGACAAGCTACAAGTTATTCCTGCCAAGTCGTTCTATTCAAGCTTGACATATTTTCCCCATTTCTGATCCTCCGCAAATCTATAAACGGTTAGCAAACTGTCTGAAACATTAAATATAATTTTGATTTTCTTGATCAAGTGCTGAAACTGACCCAAAACTAAAAACTTTAGAGGAACACAATTATGTATTTCCTACAGATTGACTATGGTCTTTCAGGTCCACTTCGCAGGTCCAACTAGTTCTCCTGATGTAACCAGCCTCCATGAACAGTATACCAGAAAAGATTATCTAATAATTAGCTTTACTCATACTCAAAGCACAGACTGCATGTTAAAGTATTCCTTCTGTATATTCTATTTGGCATTTTCAACTGAAAGGCATGGTTGTTATTTTATTAATCAAATTATGGACATACAAAGACTTATTACTAACTATGAAATACTGTGGCAAGATAAAATATGTGAACCTTTATGAATTATCTGGATTTCTGCAAATTGCTCATAATATTGTATCTGATCTTCAACCATAGACAAACACAGTCTGCTTAAACTAAAAACACATAATCATATTCATCATTGTATTTTGCTTGTGTATATTCAATACATAATTTAAATATTCACAGTGCAGGGTGGAATAAGTCAGTGATCCTCTCAGTGGTTCTCAACTCCGGTCCTGGGGACCCACTACCCTGCATGTTTTAGATGTCTCATAGCTTCACTAATGAGGCGACCAGGTATTTATGAGCAGAGAAGTCGGTGTTGGAGCAGGGAGACATCTAAAACATGCAGGGCAGTGTGTCCCCAGGACCGGAGTTGAAAACCACACACCTGATTCTAATAATTAGCTGGCTGATAAGCTGAAGGAGACTACATTATGTGCAGTTTGAGTGGTCCTCCTGCAAAGATGACTGCAAGAGCAGAACGCAGAATGCTCAATAAGGGTTAAGAATATTCCTACAGTGTCAGCTGAAGAAAATTCTGGAACATTCTAACATCTCTGTTGACAATTGTCTGATACGTAAAGCACAAGACAAGACTGGAGTTCAGTGGAGGACACCATGGAGGAAGCCACTGCTCTCCAAGAAACAATAACATTGCTACACATTTATATTTTAGCCATATAGCAGATGCTCTTATCCAGAGCAACTTACAATGAATACAGAGACATCTCAATGGAACAACATAGTGTAAAGGACACAATGGCATAGTCGGGAATACAACTGGCAACAGCCTATCTTTAAGTAATTTAAATAAAAAATAAAAAAGTAACAGTAGGAAGCATAGGCTATAGGGAGACAGGCATGTAGGGTGAGACAGAGAGGAAGGGCAGAGACCCGAACCAGAGTTGGGAGCTTAGACCACAACACTAACTCTGGCACCTGACTACAAGTCTGACTCCCTACCACTGAGCCATTTGACCCCCTAAATCTGCATATCGAGAAGTTGGCAAATTATCCCCTGGAGGTTTCAGAGTGCTACTGGTAAAATATTCTTTGGACAGATGAGTTGTTTGGAAGGAACACACAACAATATATGTGGAGAGAAAAAGGCATAGCACATCAACATAAAAATCTCATCCCAACTATAAAGTATGTGAGAGCAGGCATCATGGTTTGGGGCTGCTTTGCTGCCTCAGTCCCTGGATGTCTTTCTATCACTGACAGAAAATCAGCTGATCTGCTACTACAGGAAATGTCTGGTTGAGGTTATTGCTGCCAATGGAGGCTCAACCAGTGTTATAACATCGAAGATTTCAAACCTTTTCCACCTTGCTCTGTGAATGTTTAAAACTTTTTTTTTTTTTTTTTTATTGTCAGCTCATTAGGAAGCAGGACACAGAGACAGAAATGTAGAGGGAGACAGACAGATAGGGCACAGACAGTTGGTCAACTCGAGTCAGGGCCTCAAACCCCTGTCGCAAGGAGGCATGTGTAGACATGAGTCAGGAGCTAGACCACCACTCCTGCATGCACTGGGAACTTTTACATGGGGCATTCAATAAGAAATTTGTCTACTCTTGTATAATTGGATCTGAGATGAATATCAACTAAAAATTTATGACAGATTTATGCAGAAATCCAGGTAATTCCAAAGGGTTCACATGTTTATTTTACCACTATAGTTGTCAAAGCTTTTTTACCTTAAATGATACTAATACATTTAATGATTTAAATGAATAATATTGTGCCACACTTGTTATTTATGTGGCAGACTAATTCATAACTTGTCCAATTAACTGCCTCTTCCTGTTCTGGTAGAGATGTGATGATATGATTATACTTGTGTACCTGGCATGTACCTCCTTACTTATTTGATAATTGCTTATGTGACATTATTTTAACATCCATTATTATAATTTAAGTAATATACATGATACGTTCACGAGTCTGGATGGCGTAGTGGGCTCACTGCATTCCAGGACAGTCTCTGTCATGACAGTCAGTGGTTGGAGCCTGACTATGGGCTTTGAGACTTTCCTTGGACCTACAGAATGAGGCAAAATGAATTGGCATAGCACTGCCTGGGATTTGGGATAGAGAAGTTGAATCATCTACCTTGCCACGTTGCTCTCCAGCGATTCCTTGTGTGCAGATCGGTCGACTGTAATTTCAATCAAGGAAGTATAGTTGTGAGCGTAATCATCCCGTACATGATCCGACTAAATGCTTCTGTGTTGGATGAGCAGTGTGAAAAGAATCAGCGGCTCGGCATATCCGCAACTCCTTGGACAGATCTGTGGGATGGCGAGGGGCGCGCATATGGTTCATCCAACCACATTTCGCAGAGCCCCTATTCTTTTCGCACTGTTTACCCAACACGGAAGCCTTTAGTCGGATCATGCACGGGATGATTAGGTTCACCAACTATACTTCCGCAATTGAATTTTACAGGCGCCCAATCTTAACACAAGGAGTTCCTGGAGAGCAACGTGGCAGGATAGATAATTTGACTTATCTAACCCAATTTCTAGGCAGCGCTATGCCAATTTGCGCTGCCTTGCGCAGGAGGCCAGGGGAAAGTCAGAGAACCCATGGTCAGGCTAGAACCCATGACTATCATGACGCAGACTGTTGTGAAATGCAGCGCCTTAGCCCATTATGCCATGCGGAGTCGGGGACTCCCCTCACAATGTTTATTGTACGAAGACCAGTCTCTTTTATCAATACATCAACATTTATTCAATTCTTTGGTCATTCCATGCTTTGGAAAATGCCCTAACCTGGTTACCTTACTAGTGGTCTCCACATGTGAATCATTAAAGTGATTTTCTCAATGAAAAACAAATTGTTGGTCAAAATAAATATAATAATATAAATCTGAATAAAAATGATGACCAAAGAGCACTCAGAATTTAGAGATATAGTAATAGAAATGCAAAGATGAGCAAAACTAAAATACATTTGAATATCCTATTTAAGCACAGTTTAATCTAATCAGTATGTAAATTATACATCACACCACCAAAACACTGCCAAAAAAGACTGTCCTTCAAAACACAGTGCACTTAAAGAGAAGGGCACAGAAAGGCAACAAAACACTTAAAAGATACAGAGTTCAGTTGCTGGAAATCTAATGGTGCACCAATCAACCATATAAAACTGGCCAATATTGTAGGGTCTAAGAAAGAATACCTTCTGAAAATGACAAAAGCATATCTAAAAGCATGAGAATGACCGTACTTGAACTGAGAAGAGGTTTTATGGTCAAAGACCAAGATAAATGTTTGTAACCAAAACCCAAAGACTTTGCCTAAAAAAAACATTCTCTACACTGAAGTATGGTGTTGGCAGCATCATGCTGTGGGGATGCTTCTCATCAGCAGAGACTAGGCTTAGTGTTTAAATTTAAGAAATAATAGATAATGCAATATACAGAAAATACTACAAGACAATCTGCTTTACTGTGCTAAAACATCTAAGAAACAAAAAGAACAAAAGGAACAAAATCTACATAATATAAACTACGGATGAATCAATACCGATACTGGTACTTGTTATCGGGCCAGATACTGGGCTTAAGTACTCCTACTTGGAAAAAAGGCTTGGGTTCCGGTTTGTGAGCCGACTGGTTGCACGTGGACGAGGCTCCTGCGTTTTAGCTAACCTTGCTACATTTTCACACAGTATACACAGTTTTACCCTTGCACATTTAATTTACTATATTTTAACTGACCTTTTCTTATAAATGCAGCATGTTTCAAAGGGAAAACGACCCTTTGGAGCAGTTTCTTATTTTTTTTTTTATCCCCCCCTCCCAATTCCCACTGCCCATGACTAGTCAGCAGCTCTGCAACTCCTTGGACAGATGCGGGATGGTGAGAGACGTTAATATGGTTCATCCAACCATGTCAGATTAAACTTAAATCATATTTTTTTAATAATACATGCCTTAGAGCTGGCAGTGATGATGCCTCTACATCCCCTCGGGATGTGGCCAAGTTATAGTACATGGTTTATTTGTTTCGCTGGAGGACAAGTATCAATATGCATTCTACGCAGTGGTGCTGCTGATTTATGAAACGCCCCATGTAATCTCTTCTGGTTTCCTGTTGAATCCAAGGATGATGACCTAAGACAACCTGAGTCCTTGGACTACAATGCAGAACTACCCGGCTTCATGACTACCAAGTCCAGCGCCACTGTCTCTGCCTCTGCCGACCTGGCTGTCCTTGTTCCTGTATACCTGGCAGTGCAGCCAATCTGGATCCGTCTATTGACTGGACACAGCCCACACATTAACTTTCGGATCATGCCCCATGACTACTCACAGGACCTTAATGTGTACAAATAGAAATGGAATGGATAGAAAGGCCATTCCAATTCAAATCAATGTAGCAGAATGGTCAGAGTGGCAGCCATTTTATGTGTACCATTCCATTGCAAAGGTCTAGCCTACTTTCACATTAAACCGATTTGCGTGTTGTCACCGTGACAACTAACAACAATCACCATTTTGTAGTGTACTAATCGAATGACCACACCAAGCAGTTCAATGGCCTTTCTATCCATTCTATTTCTATGTGTGTACATATATACAACTTGGCCTTAATTGGACATACACTCTTAAACTTTAAACCAGGCACAGCCTGAATAGGAATGGCCACCCCACTGAGTCTGGATCCTCTCTAGGTTTCTGACTGGGAAGCAAATTACTTGGGGAGTTTCCTAGCCACTGTGCTTCAATTTCACATTGTTGCTTGCTCTTTGGGGTTCTAGGCTGGGTGACTGTAAAAGCACTTTGTGACAACTGCTGATGTAAAAAGGGCTTTATAAAATTGATTTGATTTTGATGTCACCAAGCTGGCCAATTCTTTTCCCACCCCTAATCCAACACGAAAGCCTTTAGTCATTTCATGCAGAGGATGATTACGCACACCAACTACACTCCTCAATTGAATTTACAGGTGCCCAATCTGCACACAAGTAGTCGCTGGACAGCAACGTGGCATGGTAGATAATTTGACTTATCTATCCCAAATCCCGGGCAGGGCTATGCCAATTTGCGCTGTCTTATTCTAAAGGCCCGGGGACCGTTGGAGAACCCATAGTCAGGTTCGTATTAATGTATTCCAACCTACCATAGACATTGCATTGTGAGAGAAGGGCTAGCCCCACATTGATGCAACAGTAGCCTATTAGGTGGTGGGCCGAATGCTGCTTTAGTTTTTGAAATGATCGATCCTCTGCAATAGAGTAGCTGCTTTTTTCACAAACTAAATAATTTTTTTCAAGTCGAGTCAAGTCGATCAGATTTTTTTGAAAACTATACATCTAACCAACCGAGTACTATAGATCTAACCAATCAAAAAAGTAATTCTACCGTCACTTGACTAAAGTCTGCCAATAATATTAGTTAAAAAAAAGTACCATTACACAACAGTGGGAGGACTTTTTATGGTGTAAAATATTAGGGAAACCACCCTAAAATCTTCTCTAACAAAAACTACACAAACAATTTCCAGCAGGAATCATATCCGAAGTTGAGAAACATTAACAGCGGCATCCAAGATTCCAGGTGTAATGGCTCCAGTAAATACTGCTGTTTATACCGGTATTAGTACTGTTTATACCGGCTTAGTGCATGAACTCTGTAAACCATTAACATGTAACGTTATTCTGTTTTATGTTTGTATTTACAGGTAATGCTACATTTTTTAGAAATGACAAACAGATCACAGAGAAGTAAACATTTGTTTTGAGGAGATACAGACCTAACATGTTAGCATGTAAGTGTTAGCTAGATGTAATGTACATTGAACTGAACAACATTGAACTGAAGGCTGTAATGTCACAATGTAGGTTTAAAGTCAAGTGGGGTAAATACTTTTGCAAGGCACTGTATGTATATCAGATGTACCAGCTCATTGGAATTGTTGTTTCAATCATTACATGGTTGAGCAGTACAACCAATAATGGATTTTTAAGGCCGATATTGATACAAATATTTGGTGAAAAAAAAATCAGACATTCCGACATATTTACAAAAAAATGTAAATGAAAATATTTTAAATATATTAAAGTTCTGATAAAACAAATTATAAATACAAACGTAAGTTATGAAACTTAAAGTCCTTTGAACAAAAACACAACAACAACAAAAAATCTAAGTTACCAGTATTAATAGACTTAATAGCTTCATAAATACACTGCTCAAAAAAATAAAGGGAACACTTAAACAACACAATGTTACTCCAAGTCAATCACACTTCTGTGACATCACACTATCCACTCAGGAAGCAACACTGATTGACAATCAATTTCACATGCTGTTGTGCAAATGGAACAGACAACAGGTGTAAATTATAGGCAATTAGCGAGACACCCCCAATAAAGGAGTGGTTCTGCAGGTGGTGACCACAGACCACTTCTCAGTTCCTATGCTTCCTGGCTGATGTTTTGGTCACTTTTGAATGCTGGCGGTGCTTTCACTCCAGTGGTAGCATGAGACGGAGTCTACAACTCACACAAGTGGCTCAGGTAGTGCAGCTCATCCAGGATGGCACATCAATGCAAGCTGTGGTAAGAAGGTTTGCTGTGTCTGTCAGAGTAGTGTCCAGAGCATGGAGGTGCTACCAGGAGACAGACAAGTACATGAGGAGACGTGGAGGAGGCCATAGGAGGGCAACAACCCAGCAGCAGGACCGCTACCTCAGTCTTTGTGCAAGGAGGAGCAGGAGGAGCACTGCCAGAGCCCTGCAAAATGGCCTCCAGCAAGCCACAAATGTGCATGTGTCCACTCAAACTGTCAGAAACAGAATCCATGAGGGTGGTATGAGGGCCCGACATCCACAGGTGGGGTTGTGCTTACAGCCCAACACCGTGCAGGACGTTTGGCATTTGCCAGGGAAAACCAAGATTAGCAAATTCGCCACTGGCGCCCTGTGCTATTCACAGAAGAATGTAGGTTCACACTGAGCACATGTGACAGATGTGACAGAGTCTGGAGACGCCGTGGAAAACGTTCTGCTGCCTGCAACATCCTCCAGTATGACGGGTTTGGCGGTGTGTCAGTAATGGTGTGGGGTGGCATTTCTTTGGAGGGGCCGCCCAGCCATCCATGTGCTCGCCAGAGGTAGCCTGACTGCCATTAGGTACCGAGATGAGACCCTCAGACGCCTTGTGAGACCATATGCTGGTGCGGTTGGCCCTGGGTTCCTCCTAATGCAAGACAATGCTAGACCTCATGTGGCTGGAGTGTGTCAGCAGTTCCTGCAAGAGGAAGGCATTGATGCTATGGACTCGCCCGCCTGTTCCCCATACTTAAATCCGATTGAGCACATCTGGGAAATCATGTCTCGCTCCATCCACCAACGCCACGTTGCACTACAGACTGTCCAAGAGTTGGCGGATGCTTTTGTCCAGGTCTGGGAGGACATCACTCAGGAGTGACCATCCACATCAAAGTCGGATCAGCCTGTAGTGTGGTTTTTCACTTTGATTTTGAGTCTGACTCCATATCCAGACCTCCATGGGTTGATCAATTTGATTTTTTTAATTGATAATTTTTGTGTGATTTTGATGTCAGCACATTTAACTGTGTAAAGATGAAAGTATTTCATACGATTAGTTCATTCATTCAGATCTAGGATGTGTTATCTTAGTGTTCCTTTTCTTTTTTTGAGCAGTGTATAACTTACTGGAAAAAAAATTCTGTTAGTTCTAATATCTGATATAAAAACAGCAAAATATAAACTATATACAGTATACAGTATATGAGGTAGTGTACTGAATCAGTCAGTCCTCAATAGCCGCAGTTCAACAGAGGCAGGTTTGTTTTCTATTTTTTAAATATTAATTTATTGGCCTTTATAATTGCAGATACCGGTAGTTTGGAAAATGCCTAATATCGACCGATAATATCGGCCCACCGACAGATCAGTCGGGCTCTAATCTATTTACTACATTGTACATTAAGCTGCTATTCCCTCTCTGGCACTTTAAGAAAACAACTATGGCCATCTATGGCTAAACTGTACAGTGCTGTGCAGCATAACGCTCTTAAAATGTGGAGGAAGCATCGGCTTGGAGTGTTAGGCCTTTTTCTGTTGTACTGCTATAAAAAAGCCATTTGTGATTTACATATATTACATACCACTAGATTGGGATTATTTCAAACAAAGTCCCAACAAACTTTTGAAGCCCATCGGTAAGATTTTATAGCTGCAGGACCAGGTTGATCTTCATGTTCAGATATGTTCAGTCATACCAGTATAATAATATGGCAAGTCGACGGTACCTTTGCTAATCGACATATACGTAATTGATTACGTTGATTACATTGATGCGTCATCCCAACTCTAATACAGACCTTGTTCAACATTATTTATTCCAAAAAGTTCTCAAACTCCCCTGAGCTTCTAGTTCCCTGGATGCAGAGGCCTTTGATAGAATTGAATGGGGTTTGGCGGGGTCTGCATGGCATAGTGGGCTAAGTCACTGCATTTCAGGGCAGTCTATGTCATGACAATCAATGACAATTTGCTTTTGCCACGTTCTGGAGGTCTGGGGAAAGCCGGGGAGAACCCATAGTCAAAAAAAAGTTGGGTTGGCAAATATGTTTTCGTAATTGTTGCCATTGGTTTTCTTTCATGATTAAAATGGTTATAGTCGACAGTACACCTACACAGGCACATGTGGCAGTGTACTGAACTGAGCACTATTTAAAGGTGAAGCTTACTAGGGTCCTATGATTTTCATGTTGATGAGAATGCGGAAGGACTCACAGAATCCAGACATTAACGTGGAATTCAACAAAAAAAATCATAATAATAAAATTCCAATATCTTCACGTACAGTTAATAATTACCACCGCATATTGCCTACTATGAAAGTGCAGCAAGGAAGTGCAGTGCCCTCTGCCTGCGATGTGTGTGTGTGTGTGCGTCTCCCAGCATGTGCCACTGTTGCGAAGTGCTTGAAACAATGCTAATTCCGCCATTCTAATTTCCCTAAACAGATACTGTTTCTTGGCAGTTTGTGCGTAAAATCACTACAGTGATATTTTTTTAATTAAACGTCCACAGAGAGGAAAATGTGCAAAGAAATTTATGCAGTGTGTGTTTGTGTACTGAAATTGGCCAGCATGTGCCTCTATCATATTGTTCATATCTAATATGCTTGATAGTTATAACGATATCTAGTCCATTCTAAATTGCCCAAAAAGTTTGTTTTTCTACATTTTATTCAGACTTTGTGGCAACAGGCACTGTGGTTTCAGTGAGCACAGTATTCACCAAATTTCACCAAGGCTTGGTTGCAGAAGAAGTTCTGGACTATTCTTCAGTGGCCATCACATTCTCCTGACTTGAACCCGATAGAATATCTCTGGTGGTATTTGAAGAAGGCGGTTGCAGCACACAAACCCAAGAATATTACTGAACTGAAGGCCATTGTTCATAAGGAACGGGCTAAGTTTCCTCAGAAACACTGCCAGAGGCTGGTGTCTGTCTCTGTATCTTGTATGCAGCAGGTAATAACAGCAAAAGGGTGCTTTACTAAGTACTAAAGATGCTTGCCATGAAGGAGTTGAATATTTTTGAGACTGGAGAAGTCATTATCAGTTGCATTTGCAGTTGAATTTAGGGAAATAACTTGAAGCATTGGTTGTGTTGAGCTATTTCAATTGTTTTTGTTTGATTTGTTCATTGCAAACAGCTGAAAGTCTGCAAATCGAGGAACCTGATTTGCAATGTGGGTGTAGTACTCTTGAATGCAACTCTAGTCTAATCATTCCATACATGATCTGACTAGAAGCTTCTGTGTTGGATGAGCAGTGCGAGTAGAATCAGCATCTCAGTGACATGTGGTTGGATGAACCATGTTCACTTCCCATCGCTATCCTCAGTATCCTGCATCTGTCCAAGGAGTTGCAGAGCTGCCGACAAGGCAAGGTTAGTGGGAAATTGAGAAGGGAGAAAAATGGGGGGGTAATAATAACATCAAACATAATAACGATTATCGCTTTAGTCAATGCTATTGTGATGTAGCCTAATATTTGTATAATTATAGGTGCATATATTAGAATCCTCAGGAAACGCACAAATTCAAGTAAAGAACCAAAACATTTTGGCCACTGAATTTGTATTTTTAACCCACCAACCGGTCTGTTTTGGCGAGAAGAAGGCTGCAATTTATTATGTTAGTTGCTGCATACTTCAGCGTCGCATTAATTAATAAACATTGGAGAATTAAAGAACATGTTGGCAATCTGCAACATTTCTGGGTGAACTTAATAGTGCAAGTTAATTCTGACATACTCAAGTTTTGAAATATACCTTAAATAAAAAAACATGTAGCCTACTCATATTTTGTTCACTAAACTACAGTGATAGCACAGCTATAATTGTGTACCAATTATAAAAAACATCAAATCCCTTAACAGCATATTATTATATTATAGGTCATTATCCTTGTTTGGAGAAAATCACTTAAAAACAGACATTCTGATCTTAAACAAAACATCTGCAGTGCTTAGTGCAAATATGAAAACAAATGTACGGCTCTTGTATTCACTTTCAAAAACTTGTTTCTTTAATGTAAACTATTGACTTTATTAGTAATAAATATGACACATTCTTGACCAGCAATAAAACGTATGTTCTTCAGAATATGTAGGAGCATTTACTTTTCTATATTTCAATTGGGGGAAATTGGCTGATAAACATCTTAATACGGGCATAGCAGATTTTAGCTTGACGAGAAAATCATCAAAGTAAATCAGGAATAAGGTTCTTCAAATGCAATAATATGGGGTAACAAAAACAACATCATAAAGATGAAGGAACATTCAAAGTAATTCAGGGGTAAGCATCTTAAAAAGCACCACCCAGGGGTAGGATATAAGAACATTCCCAAGGCAGTGAATATCCCGGGAGCACAGTAAGAAATGGAGAGAATATGGAACAGTTGTGAATCCATTTTGAACAGACCGTCCTCAAAAACTGAGTATCTCAGCGAGAACGGCACTAGGCATCAACAATAAGCACTATAGTTTTATTTTGCACCGTATATTAAAATGTATTAACAGTGGAACTACTTTTTATCCTTCCGTGACCAGCTTACATATGCTGTAAAAACTGTATTTCTTGATATTTATATGGTATAAGGATTCCCTACACTATGCAGTGCCATATTACACACAAAGCACTGACAAAGACTGGTGCATACCCATTGACAAACGCTGGAAGCACATACCTTCATTAAAATTCCTTTAGAAATTGAAAAATATGCACTGCATAGTTAAAGGAATAATTGTCCCATATAAATGGAGAATTGATATGGCTTGTACACCCATTGTAAGCAGGTCACTGAAAGAGACAGCAGTTCTTTTATCATGGTGAAAAATTCTACAAATAGATAAATGTATTTAAAAAGTAAAACTTTATTTTGTATCTACAGTAAGTCTCATTCAGGTGCCATCATTTTACAGCTCTTTGGGCAATACCTATATTACATTGAGCAATTGTATTAAAACATGTTTTCCTCTTTCTTTTGCATAGAATTTTGTTTATACAGCCTTTCCCCACATCTTTCATTTTGACTTCTATATTTAGTTTAATCGTAGACTCAACTAAATTACATAGTCAAAAGGCATAAATGTAACCTGTACAGTTTAGTATATAAACCTACACTGATCCGTCATAACATTTTGACCACTGACAGGTGAAGAGTACAACACTGTGAACAACACACTTATCATGGCACCTGCCAGTGGGTGGGATATTTGAAGTCTTCAAAACTGCAGCTCTTCTGGGTGTTATAGGTTTGCAGTGGCCAGTACCTATTAAAAGTGGACCAAAGCAGTAAACCGGCAACAGGGTGATGGGCTGCCAAGGCTCATTGATGCATGTGGAGAGCAAAAGCTGGCCCGTGTGGTCCGATCCAACAGAAGAGCTACTGTAGCTCAAATTGCTGAAAAAGTTCATGCCGGTTCTGATAGAAAGGTGTTAAAACACAGTGCATCACAGTTTGTTGAGTATGGGACTTTGTAGCCGATGACCAGTCAGAGCGACCATGCTGTCCCGTCCACTGACAAAAGAACCAATAATGGGCACTTGAACATTAGAACTGGATCAACCAGGTGGCCTGGTCTGATGAATCATGTTTCATAGTACAGCATGAGGATGGCTGTGTGTGGGTCCATGGCTTACCTGGGGAACACATGGCACCAGGATGCAGTATGGGAGGAGGGTAAGCAGGGAGGCAGTGTGATGCTTTGGGCAATTTTCTCCTGGGAAACCTTGGATCCTGCCATTCATGTGGATGTTATTTTAATACATACCATATACCTAAGCATGTTGAAGAATATGTACATCCTTTCATGGCAAAAGTATTCCCTGATGTCATTGGCCTCTTTCAGCAGGATAATGCACCGTGCCACAAAGCAGAAATGGTTCAGGAATGGTTTGAGGAACACAACGACTTCAAGGTGTTGACTTGGCCTCCAAATTTCCCAGATCTCAATCCAATCAAGCATCTGTGGGATGTGCTGGACAATCATGTCCAATCCATGGAGGCCCCACCTCACAACTTAACGGACTTGCTTACAGGATCTGCTGCTAACATCCTGGTGCCAGATACCACAGCACACCTTCAGAGGTCTAGTGGAGTCCATGCCTCGACAGTTCAGGGCTGTTTTTAGCGGCAAAAGGGAGACCTACACAATATTAGGCAGGTGGTCATAATGTTATGGCTAATCGGTATATACACCTTCATTGTTGTAGGCAGGGGAAGTGCAATTTGGGACCTGTTGTGACATTTAAAAAAGGTACCACTTGTAAACTATGTATTAACAATGTACCTACATGAAACTACATGTTCTTAGGCCACATAAATACTGAATAAAATATTACCACTAAACGAGTGAGGACTAAATGTGGTTGCAATAGCGAATGTGTTAAAATCCTTTTCCATAGAGCACAGATGTGTGGACATCCTCTGTGTCCTACATAATCCTTCTGTTACCCTAATGGAAGTTTGCATCATAGTACATGGCAACATGTATATTATGTACTGGTTATTTGTGTTCAGGGTGACAAATGCAACATTTAAAAATTACACAATTAACTCAGCATCAGACGTAATGAAATAGTGAGGAAGAATGAACGAAGTGATGAGCTGTGGTGAAAAATGGGAGAATTACCTTTTATTTTGTAATTTACAAAACAATAACACAGATGTCTACATTCAAATGCAATGCCTAAAACCTGCCAGTATAGGGCAGGATTTTCTAACACATACAGTAGTAGATTTTCATACCAGAAGCTTCTCAATAACACTGTAGTCTAGGATTTAATTTAAAAAAAAAAAATTTCCTGCTTCTTATGTAGACTATTTAAAATTAGTAGATTTGAGCAATGTGAAAAACATACTACTTCGTTTATTTTACTGAGGATGTAAAAAAGCTTTGATATAGGAATAGATAAGTATTCTAGTAAAATGCCAAAAATAAACTTTAATCGCTTTACAGAAATGTTTTCCTCATTGCAGACGTTATTTGTGACCATTGACAGTGCTATTTGTAGAATTCAAGCCATAAAAACGGAACTACCATCCACTACCTTGATATTTCACAATTCTAAAGAAATTATGTATGGGATAATTTTTCCCTAAATTATGCAGCGGTTTCATACACACAAAAGCACAGCTTAAAATGTGTATATTTGATTAAAGATGGACCAGAACATGACCATTGACAAACACTGAGGAAGCACAACTTGTCAAGTCTCATTGTAATTCCTGTTCAAATGGCAAAATGTGCACTGTATAGTGTAAGACATGATTTTGCCATCTAAACTTTTTATGATTTTTTTTATATCTTGAAATACATGTTTATGGGAGCTGATCACTGAAAGAGAAAGTAGTTCTGTTTTCACTCAGTGAAGTTCTACACAAATTATAGAAATGACACCTTTAAGACAAGGTATATAGTGGCCTCTAGTGGTGTGGATATATGTGCCATTACTATTGGCACCGAAGAAAGACTCAGTGGAGAGAATATCGGAGGAGGTTTGAAGAAAATCAGAGAATGAATTAAGAAAACTCACACTTAACTGAATAACTAGTTCACTAGCATTTCAGTTTTCAAACTGCTCCAAGGTCCCCCACCCCTGCTGGGTTAATATTTCCATACACTGCAGTGCTTTATTACAAGCCGACACTTGTAAGTGTATGCCCATTGACAAACGCTGTGGAAGCACAACTCGTCAACTCATTGCAATTCCTGTTCAACTGGCATCTATCCACTGTATAGTGTATGATATTATTGTTTCATGTAAACTACTTTTTCTGTTTTTAATTTGTATTTGAAAGCTACCCATTGAATGGGAAAGTAGTTTGAGGGTTCCGCGTGATATGGTGGGCTAAGTCACTGCCTTGTTGGACAAGCTACATCATGATAGTCAGTGGTTTGAGCCTGACTATAAGTTCAATGACTTTGCATGGACAAGGCAGCGCAAATTGGCATAAGTCAGATTATCTAACTTTAAATGTCGCTCTCCAAAGTAAGTATAGTTGTTGAGTGTAATCATCCCACACATGAGCTGACTAAATGCTTTCGTGTTGGATGAAGAGTTTCAAAAGAATTGGCGGCTCAGCGACATGTGGTTGGATGAACCATGTGAGCGACCCTCACCACCACACATCTGTGTAGGGAGTTGCGGAGCTGCTGACAAGGCAGGAAAAGAGGAAAATTTGACAAGACTAATTGGGAGGGGTGAAAAATTGAGACAAATCACACACAAAAAAATATGAATAAAAATTACAAAAAAAGTAAAGGAAGGTAGTTTGGTTTTCACTCTGAAATTCTACACTAATTCTACAAATGAAATAATAGCCAAGTCAGAAACCATTGGTAAAAAATAAATGAATGAAAATGCATACCATTGCATATAGCACTGGTTCTCAAAACTCTCCCAGGGAACACAAAATCTCAGCCAACCCGAGTCATGAAATGTCCCTACTGACACCATTTATGGGGGGTTTTACCCCTATTTTGTTCCCCTCCCAAATTGACATGTCCAAATGCAGACACAAGGAGTCACTAGAGAGCAACGTCGCAAGGTATCCACCCAATGCCAGACCACCGGGGATCGTCAGAAACCCACAATCACAACATGAACCCTAGTAACCTTGAGGAAGCAACTTAGGCTAGTCCTCTGCACCCTACAGAGGCCACAATTTAGTCCAGGAGGAGCATCTTCGACACCCAGGCCACCAGACTGTTGAATAATGCTGTTGGACTTGCAAATTGGACACTCTAGCATCTTGGGAGTCCTTCTGTGCACACACGCACAACACACTACAGGTTGTGCACACACTCCCCACAGACACACAGGGTGGAAACACATTCTGCTCAAGTTCTGACTGTTATTAAGCCTGCATGACTGGTGTATTTTGGTCACAGACACACGAGTTCTTCCATTTGTCTCTCTGTTCCTTGTAAGCCAACAGGGCGCTTTCTATAAAGGCAACAGTGTTAAGGTTTACCTTGTGACACCAGGGGGTCCTACTTATTCCAGAAGACGTAGTGTCTGCTGGTTTAGGGGCTGATACAGCCAGAGAGAGGTTCTTACCTAATCAGTGACTTTAGTTTGACACCTCTTAGATTTTAAGGTTTTACTTTGCTAACACTTAATTCAAGGAGGGAATTAAACCTGTTCTACTGTACACTGGTACAAATAAAACAAAACCTTCTGCAAGTAAGGGCTGTACTGAGGTAAGTTGAGGAACATAAAACTGTTTTTTTTCTACAGGGAAAACACAAAAGGCTAAGCAGTCAGTAAGTTACATTTTACATTTTAGTTGTTTAGCAGATGTTCACATTTAGAGTGGTTTAATTATGGGAAAAATGCCTTCTGAATGGCCACTCTTTGTTTTTGTGTAATAATGGCTTGCAAAATATAGTGTAGAGGACTACAGTCAATCTGGCGCTGTTAATCTGTATGAATTTAGCATAATAGTATTTTTTAAATGATATTGATTTGTTATAATGTTCAAAATGCAAGTAGGTAAAAACCAGCGTGTGTTGATTGGAGTATTAGCCTCTGTAAGCTATGACCAGATGTGTCTTCTAAAAAATAAACTATTCAATAGACTTGTGGTGAATAGTGCTGTAGGTTGCGTATGGATTCCCTAATATTTCAACATCATGTCTGCACTTACAACGAAGTCCCTGAAAATAATTTGTTGTTTGTATGTCAATCACCACCATTCAGTGTTTTGTAGAGAAGTCTACTGAGGTATGAATATAGAAAGACAGTTTGATATCCCAATTTCATAATTTAAGGAAAACTATGTAAATTGGGTTAACTTACCCAATAGCAGAAGCCGATGGGTTTGCTTGTATTCTCTCTTCTCTGCTTTCAGGCTCTTATCTATGTTCCGACTTCTCTTGATTTCTGCTCTGATCCGCGCTTTCTCCTCAACTCTGCGTTGCTCCCGAAGCTCCAGGTCGGAACAACTGTCCTGCTGCACGGGCTCGCCATCCAGCCCAGCATTAGCACTGGTTCGCCCGCTGTAGGTTATCGATGAGTGGGGTCCTATAATCCTAGATCTGAAACTATGACACAACCCCATAACGAGCGGACACGGTTATAATTCAATCAGCCAACATGAGCGTGTGAACACCATCATAACAGACTGTATGTTGTCAGGTTCCGTTAGCGGACATTGATTGGGTCGACGCTATTGGAAACAAGAAAAGTGTCCTTCTCGCACTTCTGAAAACCTAAAAGCAACTCGAAGTACCTGACGAATTGGAACCACACTGTCTAACATCTCTAGTGTAATCTTTTAAAATATTAGCATGTTGGTTCGTCCTGTTTGGCTCAAGTCCTTCCTCATCATCCTTCACCGTTCCTGTTACAGTTTTTAGAAGCAACAGGGGGAGGCAGAGGAAAAGCCATGCGTTTAAGTCACGTGATCTGCGTCATTCACATAGCTTATTTCAATACACCTGATTCATTCTGAAATCAGTTATGCTAGGGCTCCACTTAGCTCATCCTAGGCCGAATGTGCATACAGGCCTACCGTAGGCTACGACACGACTCGCCTTAAGTAGGCCTGCACGTAGAATAATTTATTTAAGAATGAACCATGCGTACGGATGTTGCACTATAACTCTTTTCTGTGTCCAACTAGGGGAAACTGTATAATTATCTACAAGGAGGAAGATGGATAAAATAAACCTTGTTAACTGTCTAGTGTTTAATTGTGTTAATAAACTTGTAAAGTAGGGTGAATACAGGTAAAGTGGGACACTTTCTAATAATTTACCTTCTGCATGATTTTTTATTATGATCCAAATGTCTTAGCCTATCCTATGATACTATTTTAAATAGCTTAAGAGCTCTACTATACTATATAGAATAAAAAAGAAAGAAATATTAAACACTGGATGGATGATTCTTCCTCAAACACACATTGACCCCAAACTACATTTTTCCAAGCACTACTGTCAAACTGGGACACCTTTATTGGCAAACTGGGACACTCAACTCAAACACACTCAATTTTTATTTGAGTGTAGGCCTAATGAATACATTATGCATTATATTGTTATAATACATTATAACAATATAAACAACAAAAAACAACAATAATAAACATCACTTCTTCTTTGCTTTCCTAATCTCCTTCCTCCATGTCCACTTTTCTGTCATTAGATTTTAAAATAGAACCTACACTACAAATTCTCTGGTTTAAAATCAACACCCTAAGTATTCAATTTACACTCTCAGTGTGTATATAGGTCCAATGGGACGTATATGGATTCTGAAATAGGACTGACACACCAAATTCTCTGGTGTTAAATCAACACCCTATGAAATAAATTAACACTCTCAGTGTTTATATACCTACGTCTAATGGGAACGACTGAGTGTTAATTTAACACTTAGGGTGTTGATTTAACACCAGTAAATTTGCTGTGTACAGTACATGATTATTATCATCATTACCATTATTCTGTCAATCTGAAGTTGGCAAATTAATTTTGCTAACTAGCTTTTTTATTTTTTATGCTAACTAGCTAACAATTAGGATCGCAATTAGCATTAGCATTGCTCAATATAATCACCTGATTCAGTCTTTGTTGAAATATCTAGCTAACTAACTAAA
>JACXGM010007084.1:0-31363 GCA_016801145.1 Umbra pygmaea | reverse complement strand
TGTTCATTAGTTGTATTTAGTTCCAGGTTTGTTTGTAGCCATCTGTGGTTCATTGTCTATGTCATGTGTAGGTGTTCATTAGTTGTATTTAGTTCCAGGTTTGTTTGTAGCCATCTGTGGTTCATTGTCTATGTCATGTGTAGGTGTTCATTAGTTGTATTTAGTTCCAGGTTTGTTTGTAGCCATCTGTGGTTCATTGAGTATGTCATGTGTAAGTGTTCATTAGTTAAATTTAGTTCCAGGTTTGTTTGTAGCCATCTGTGGTTCATTGTCTATGTCATGTGTAAGTGTTTGTATTATTGAATATTCTATATTTACCATTTAGACTCCCTGCTGTCACTTTGATTTGTTGAGTTCAGAAGTATTTCTGATTAAAAGCCATTTATATTCAACATAACATTTGAGTCCCTCCTTCCTGCACCAGCATCTACAAATTCAAATGTGTTGGCTTAGGAAGAGTTCAAAAATAAATATTTGGTGGAATAATAATAATTGTACAATAATAATTATAATAATGATAATTGCTCTTCATGCATTCTGGCTTGCTGTGATCTCATTGATGACTTTATGTCACTCCTGGTGCAAAAACGCCAACTGCTCATCTTTTTTTGATGGCTTGTGACCATCCATCTTCCTCTTGATCAAATTCCAGAGGTTTACAATGGGGTTGCTTTTAAAAACATTTGCAGTGGTCTCTTTTAATTCTTTTCAGAGCTGTCCATTGGCTTCATAAGGCAGTTTCGACAGACCAGATCTTTAACACGACGCGGAGCGGCGTGGCCCTGCATGGCATACGGTCTGTCAGGGTTGTGTTCCCATGGTTGAGTTTTGTGAATGGGTCTGGCTTAATTTATGGGGAAACGGGCTGGGGACATTTTTAAGGCAGCGAATAAAGATATAATATCGCTGGTGAGAAGGATACTTCCTTTTTCAGAAACGCACTTTAAAGCAAAATAAACATATTTTTTGATATTCCAAAAAATGATAAAAGTGATTCCTACAAGATAATCATTCCCTACACTATATTGTGTTTTGTTACACACAAAAGCAATGCCTAATATTCACAATATTTATCAAGTCGGACCTGTGATTGCCGCAATTCCTGTTGAAATTAAAGTATTAAAATCGGTATACTTATGTAATGATTGTATATGTGCATAAAAGGGATTTTAATTTATTTAGAATCCTTGAGGAAATGTGTCAATTCAAGTATAGAAACCAACAAACGTTAGCTGTTGAATTTCTGGGTTTGTAATCCTACCCACCAGCCCGCTTCATCCCGGAGTAGAACCTTAAATGTTTTCACCCCGAGCTAGCCCAGTACGTTTGTAGATGGTTACACCCTCCATACCGTGATGGACTTGGGCTGGCCCGGGTCAGCACTGCAGTGGAAAATAAGCTTTTGTGCACTGTTCTGAATCAGTGATTTGGTCTAACGTTGTGCACTCCCAGTAGGTTACATCTGGGATGGCCATTGCTATAAATGGCAATATGTCCTAAATTACACCTGCACTTATGTAACTTTGTTGAAAAGAGCAAAACATACAAAAAAATCTTCAGGACGTTAGTAATTAGTGTATTGGATACCTGGGAACCAAATATATACCATATTTTTATGGCAAAATTGACATTTCAGAATATCAAATCAGCAACAGAGGCATATTATGGTCAAAATAATGTGTATTTTTAGAAATTGTTTACAAAACAAATACAGCGCATCCGAAAAGTATTCACAGCGCTTCACTTATTCCACATTTTGTTATGTTACACACTTATTCCGAAATGGATTTAATTAATTATTTTCCTCAAAATTCTACAAACAATACCCCATAATGACAATGGGAAAGAAGTGTGTTTGAAATCTTACCAAATGTATAAAAAAAATTAAAAAAGCATTCACAGCCTTTGCCATGACAGTCAAAATTGAGCTCAGGTGCATTCTGTTTCCACTGATCATTCTTGATGTTTCCTCAATATGATTGGAGTCCACCCGTGGTAAATTCAGTTGATTGGACATGATTTGGAAAGAAACACACTGGTCTTAATTAGGTGCCACAGTTAACAGTGCATGTCAGACCACAAACCACGCCATGAACTCCAAGGAATTGTCTGTAGACCTCTGAGGCAGGACTGTATCGAGGCACAGATCTAGGGAAGGGTACAGAAAAATACCTGCAGCATTGAAGGTCCCAATGAGCACAGTGGCCTCCATCATCCAGAGCTGGATGCCTGGACATACTGAGCAATTGGGGGAGAAGGGCTGTAGTCGGAGAGGTGACCAAGAACACGATGGTCACTCTAACAGAGCTCCAGCGTTTCTCTGTGGAAAGAGGAGAACCTTTCAGAAGAACAATCTCTGCAGCACTCCACCAATCAGGCCTGTATGGTAGAGTGGCCAGACGAAGCCCCTCCTCAGTAAAAGGCACATGAGAGCCTGCCTGGAGTTTGTCAAAAGGCACCTGAAGAAATCTCAGACCATGAGAAAAACAATTATCTGGTCTGAGGAAACAAATATTGAAATCTATGTCTTAAAAAGCAAGCGTTAAATCTGGAGGAAACCAGGCATCGCTCATCACCTGGCCAATACCATCCCTAGAGTGAATTATGGTGGTAGCAACATCATGCTGTGGGCATGTTCTTCAGCAGCAGAACTGGAAGACTAGTCAGGATCAAGGAAAAGATTAATGCAGCAATGTACAGAGACATCCTTGCTGAAAACCTGCTCCAGAGCGTTCTGGACCTCAGACTGGGGTGAAGGTTTATCTTCCAACAGGACAATGACCATAAGCACACAACCAAGATAACAAAGGAGTGGCTACAGGACAACTCTGTGAATGTCCTTGAGTGGCCCAGCCAGAGACCAGACTTGAACCCAATTGAACATCTCTGGAGAGATCTGAAAATGGCTGTGCACCGACGCTCCCCATTCAACCTGATGGAGCTTGAGAGGTTCTGCAAAGAAGAATGGGAGAAACTGCCCCAAAATAGGTGTGCCAAGCTTGTAGCATCATACTCAAAAATACTTGAGACTGTAATTGCTGCCAAAGGTGCTTCAACAAAGTATTGAGCAAAGGCTGTGAATACTTATACATGTGCTTTTTTCGTTGTTTTTTTTTAGATTTCAAACACACTTCTTTACATTGTCATTATGGGGTATTATTTGTAGAATTTTGAGAAAAATATTAAATTTAATCCATTTTGGAATAAGGGTGTAACATGTGGAAAAAGTGAAGCACTGTGGATGCTATCCGGAGGCACTGTACAGTATAATAAAACAATAAAATATATATATTTAAAATTTGCCCAGCCTGTACAAAAGAATAGAAATTTGCATAGTGCATCTTATAGAAAGGAAACGATAATGTAATTTTATGTGGTCATTATAATTATTTCCACCTACAGTAAATTATTTATTGTCCTTGGATATTAAATGTTTACTCTATATAAAAACATTAACTCAATTTATATATTGCATGAATCAATTATTGTATCTTAATCTATAATTTGATTTTATTGTAAAAACCAGGCATTGAAGGGTACAAAAGCCAATACCCCTGACACATTTGCATGATTAACCTTTAGTGCAGTGTGGGTAATAGGCTTTTCAATCCCATCCTCATGCTTTAACCTATTATTCCCAAATAAAATGTTATTTTTCAAATCAGATTTCACATCAGCTCCCATTGGATCCAAAGCTAAGGTTAACATTGATGTTCAGCCAAAACAGCAGTAGTGGCCTTTGAACCACCAGATTTCCATATCTTAATGTATTATATTTGAAAACACTTTATTATGGACAATAACAGGGAAATAAATCGATATTCTCTTTGAATTCTCACCCAGTAAAAAAATGCAATTTTCCCTCATCATTCCCTTGGTTTTAAGTGAAACGAGCCAGGCTTATGCTACATGTAGCTGGCGCTGTTGCAGTAAATCATGGCAGATTTCTCCCATGAGACATGTGGTGAACTAGAAGCCTATCATCTGACAGAAGCATTATTCAAATTATGTTCCTTTTTTCAGCGCAATACTAAAACCTGACATTTAGCCATAATGTGAATGAGAGCTGAGAGCCTGTAACACCGGCCCGACAAAACTGAAGGATTTTTTTGCACTGTCGTCCTGTTCTTCAGAAATCGAAGGCCCTTCTATTCCTTCAGGGATTACACCTCCTCAGCCCCTCGGCTGCAGAGTTTGTTTATAAATCAAATATTTAATTTGGAGGAACTCCAGCCACTGTCGTCGTGGCTTCCCTGGAACAATGAAAAGGTCATGCCAGAGCCCTGTTATCACACAGAATGTGCTACTATGCAGTTCCTGTCTGCATGCTGAGCAAAGACAGAAAGAGGAAGATAGAGAGAGAGGGAGAGAGAGAGGGAGAGAGAGAGAGAGAGGGGGTGGAGTGACAGAGAGAGAGTGAGAGAGTGAGTAAGAGAGAGAGAGGGAGAGAGAGGGAGTGAGAGAGCATGGTAGTAAGAAAGAGGATTTGGAGGTAGAGAGACAAGGAGAGAAAGGGTACGAGAAGGAGAAATAGCAGAGAGAGTGGGTTACATTTCATAAGGCTGTCACCAGAATACATTGTGGTTTGATGGGCTGGCTTTCATTTTTACTAGTTTTCCTTTGCACTGTAGCAAATGGTATTAAAGCCTTCAATCTTGCTTGATATTACAGGACTCAACACAGGATGTTATTAATGGGTTCCACTTGCTACGCAGCTCAGTTTCTATGAGAAAATATGTTAGGACACGTCACATGTTGACACAAACATTGTGATTAAACCCACACCTGCTCAAACACACTGAATGACCTCATACTGGTATGTTCACAGACAGATACGTGCACATACACAAGTGTGTTTCACATGTACAGTTAGGCCATCTAAACTTGGAGGAATGTATCTGTCATTTCACAACAAAGCACTCACAGGTGACTCATAGCTGAGTGTCAACATACCCCAGACATTGACACATGTTTCTGAAGATATTCCAGAATGGCCTTGTAAACATTGCAGCAATCCCAACACAAAATGACAATGCATGTTCTGTAGCTAAGAGGCCACCTTCTTATCCCTGTGGTGCAATACTCTACAGTCAGAGAACATAACGTCATAACAGGATGTGTGTAATACTTATAAAGCCAAAGGTGTTGCAAAGACAATTTAAAATTTAGTCACAAAGAGACGCAGTCAAGAATGACCATAAACTAATTTGGAAAAAGTGTTACTACTTTAGGAGTGTCCTGACGTGAAGCTGTATCTATAAATGTGTTTGCATTTCTAATTCTGATTCCATAAAGTTAATTATATTATAAATATATACAGTAGACATTTGAAAAAGTAGTTCCTATACACACACAAAAATACATTTACATGAATGACAGGTTAAAGTGAGTTATTGAAGAGCTGTAATCTCCATCCTTGAATGATAATATCAATGTAATTTACTCTAATCAGAATTGATTTTTTTGCCTTCTAATCCAAATACCAATAGGTATTTAACACCAGACAGTTAACACCAGCTATCAGTTCTGAGAAATGATCAGTTCCATATTAACAAAAACTACAGTACGCGTACCTTAGAAGGTTGTAAATTCCAACAACCACTTGAATTGTTTTGTGGGAAAAACACATTTTACCCATAGACTGGTTTTCATAAGGCCAGTTCAATCGCCAAACCACCAAGGTTGTTCTGTCAGTGATACGGACAATTAACCGTAAATGCTCCAGGTTGTTGCTGCAAATAAGAATTGGTTCTGAGTCAGCTGGTTGAATAATGGTAAAATGTTACATATGTTTTACAATACCAATACAATGTTTAGCAAAGTTTGTTCACGGGTAGAATCTCTGATGTGTGTGTGTCTGCAAGCACGTGAATGTGCCTGTTGGTTCAATAACTCAATCTTTATCTTCAAGGAGACTGACAGTGAGCTCAGGTTTACAGCCAAGTTTAACACTCATTTGCCTTGTTGTAGCTGTAAAGAGGCAGTGGTGAAAAGACCCAAATAGACCCCCATGGTGAACAGCACAGAGGCTTCCCAGCTAGGCCCACTCATCAACCTACCATCAGCATAATCTGCAAACAGTGTCCATTCAGCCCCAGCAGGCCCTCTAACCAGGCCCACAATGCTTTTGTTTGCTGGGCAATAGAAACCAGTTGTTCACTGCTGAGTCAATATTTACTGCCTAATGGAATGTGTGTTGGTTGTGCTGCTGTTTCTCCACAGCACACACTGAAGGAGGGCTCTCAGACCATCACTCTATCCACACCAGCCACCTCGTACCCTGTATTTGTCAACTCCCCAGATTTATAAACGCAACCAATTGCAATGTGCCATTTCTCCCCTCTATTTACTCCCATTATTAAACCCTACTTCTCACCCACCTCTCATCTTTCCAATCTTTTAGTCTCGCAAAGCTGAAAGGCTTATACTTATTGAAGTGTTGAAGAAGAGATATTAAGGTGACATTTTAATTTCAATAATATGTTAACACTTTTATCTCTGTACATTAGCAATGGGAAGTTTTGTCGTTGCATCTCAAATGTTTCATAAATGTTGCAGAAACCTCTGACCAAAGCCCTTTTTACACTACGATAGATTGCAGTTAATATAGATTGGATCAGCTTTGCGTTTACACCTGTTATCTGTAACTGTCGTTGCATTGGAGCCATGACGCGCAAGCCAACACAAATGCGTGCTCAGCCCTTGATCAAACCAGAGCCCATCTACGGAGAGCCTGTCCACTCCCTATCAAATCCCATTGTAATGAATTTGGTTGCAGTTCCATCAGCGTTCCAGTGGGGGTGATCGCGGACAAGTGCTAAATGAATGGGAGTCTATAGAGCTAGATGGCAAAATGTGTCTCTTTTGCCTGATTGTCGTTGAGAAATCTCAGATTTGATTGTAGTTTTTGCAAGTTCAACATGGATTATAGGTCAAAAGTTGAATGAACGAGTACTTATGTCCTTTCGATTTCTTACAGTTTGAGTCATTGTTGCCCATAACACGCAGGCATTCTGCTACTGAATGCTGAATGGTCAGTGGACTGATTACGACCAGAAACTCCCTTTATGGGATGATCTGTCAAGCCCCAATGGCCCCCCTTCCTTCCGGGTCTCACTCCGGCAGTCGTCAAGAGTGTGAGAGACTGGTAGTCCTTAGACAGCTGCTATAATCAGTCCTGTGGAACATCTAAAAATCCACTACAGTATCTTCAGCAATCCAGGTTACATGGTACAGTATTGCCGCCTTAAAAACAGCTGAAGTCCCACTCAATAGTGAAAAATAGTGATAAATATCAATACAAATTAGAAAAATAAGAAAATGCCTTCGCAGATGTGCAATGATCTAACCTGTCAGCTATGTTGTCTATGCCTCGAGAGAAAACAGGAAGTGACTCAGAGCTTATCATAAAGCAGTATCTCTGGCCGTACAATGTGGATGACGTCATTGACATTTTAAAAGGCTTTTTAGAACAAGAAAAGTGTGTCTTTTCTTGCCTCCCCTTTTGAGTGCAACATTCAAATTACTAGACAAAAAGTTATATCCTGAGAAAGTGGATTTTTGAGGGGTATAGCTCCATAGACCTCCATTTATTCTGCACTCACCCGTGACCACCCTCATATGAAACCAGAGAGGAACTGCAACCATTTCAGAAGCCGGAGGTTTTCAGAGAGTGGACTAAGGGGGTAAGCCAGCAACTGGAAATTGAAGCTCCTATGGGGAGATTCTGAGGCACCAACTTGTGTTAGCATTCCATAGACACCCATTCATTTTAGCGTAACTTTGACTTTGAATAAATTTACATCTGAAGCGTTAAAAAACTGTATTTGTCCATTGTTTATTTCCAAGCTTGCAGGCAATCAGGGGGATGTGCAGGCATGTAGTCGAGGGAGAAGCCCATAGAGAGTCCATGAAAAATTTTGGAACAAAATATTTCAGCAACATTTTGATGGATTGGAAATATTTTCGGTATGTGGCAAGTGAATTCATATGAAGTAAGATTCTGAGGCTGTGCAGTACACTCAGCTACCACCAGAAAAGTGCTTCTATTGACTTCACTTGGTTTCCGTCGAAGTCAAAGGCGTCCCTTGGTTCATTTTATATACTGTCTATGGCAGTGGTCCTCAAACCCTTCCATGGAGGGCCTAGTGTAGGCTGGTTTTTGGTCTTTCCCTTCAATTAAAACATAATTAGGACCTAGACTGCCTGGTGAGGGGAGATACTAACCAATTAGTGAGCTGCTCCATTAGGCTTGTACAAGGTAAAAGCAAAAACCTGCATACACTAGGCCCTCCACGGAAGGGTTTGAGGACCACTGGTCTATGGAGTGGAGCTTCTCCCCTTTTAGACATTCTCTGGTCAAACCATTGCCCCGGAAGTACTGTAAATGCACAGGTAGGTGGCAGTATATACACCTCTCAAACGGTTGCGAACTGCCATTAATCCATAGAAGAATTCACCTTTGGCTAAGCCCTGCCCCCCTTAGTTACTGTTGCTACGTCCAACAATCGATAGAAGTAGGCAAAAGGGGCTGCAATATGCGTTCAAAGCTATATTCAAGACATACAGGTGAAACGCGAGGAACAACAAGGCACCCAAATAGAGGCAAAAGCATACCGGTCACAGTCAAAAAATGAACCACCGCATATCCTACTAATTAAGAAGAAGGCTGGGACTAACTAGAGACTAAGGTCTCTATTCACTTCTATAATCGTTATTACACAGCAAACGGACTACTCAAGTATAACGTTGTATTCATTAGCAGCGTGTGCTAGCGTATCAACAACCGGAATGCTAGGTAACATTAACGTTAGCTAACACTAGTCAGGATTTGATTTTGATTTTGGGAAGGGAAAAAAACGGACACCCCCTCCATCCTATCTGGGAAACGCGTATCTGTGTTACAAATGCCCCAGGCACAACTTTTAACCATATTTTTGATAAAACTACGACGGTAATAGCCTGCCGAGACCAAAAATATGAGACGCCTGTGTTAAAGTCAATGAAGCGCTGTGAAAAAGTGTCGGACCTCTGTGGAAACTCATTCTTGGCTGCGCTGTGATTGGTCAATCTACATTCTAGGGTGTGGCTTAGCCAAAGGCGAATTACCCTGGAAATCCAGAGTTCTCGCGAGAGCACAATTTAAATTTGCTCAGCGAGTCACTCTGGCATCCAGTAATGATGCTCATTAACTACGCCCTTGTCCCCAAGCTGCACCAATCAGATTGGTGTATCTAACAATAGCTAAGCCAGAAGCAAGCTAAAGAGATGACGAAGTGCCTTGAAGATGTTGAAGTCATTAGTAAATTATAGATGAACACCAGTTGTTTAAAACGGTTTTGGCCTCTACAATGAACGAGTTAAACTCATTTTTTTTATCTAAAAGAGGAACAGAAGACAGCGCTTGAATCGTTCCTTTGCAAGAAGGATGTTTTTGCTGAGAGTTTAATCTACCAGTTAGCTCCGCTGGTAGCTAAACATATTGGGCTTAGAGAAAACCCACTGGTGATTGGTCATAGTGTTATCCAGTTGCGTGCAGTGAGATTTTCAAATGCATGCTCGGTGCCGTCCCTCAAGTTGGTCCATTTACATTACTCGATGCCAGACCCTTAATCTTTCGGATTTGGGTCTGGATTTCCAGGCTATAGAAGAAGTGTAAACGCAGTAAAAAGGAAGCAAACAGCTTGTTTTATAATATAAATCTGCCAGGTTAATACATTTGAAGTTGGAAAGAAGAGCCGTACGTAATGCTACATTCACAACCAGCATTACCAACCACATATGAACTCTGAATGTTCTGATGACTGGTGGGAAAATATGATGCTGAACTTGGCTCCACATTCGCCTCTGGTTCTCCTTAAGTTTCGATTCCACATTAAAAATGCCTGTTTCAGCTATTGACCTGGATTTTCTCCATAATTCCACAGTAGATATGGACATATGGGGCATCAATGGAAAGGTGAGAAGCTGTAGTATATAAATGAGGTGACACATTCAACGGGAAACCATATTTGGCCATTAGGGGGCAGTGCAAAATCAGCAATTGTTGCAATAACATTGTCAAAATGTTGATTTTTGGGTTAAATCTTTTCTCCAAAATTCCACAGTAGATATTGACATATGGGGCATCAATGGAAAGGTGAGGAGCTGTAGTATGTGAATCAGGTGACACATTCAATGGGAAAAAACATTTACATCACTCTCAAGATCTAGATTGAATCTGTATAGTGTAAAAAGGGCCTTAGTGATGGGCAGGCCTCCATTGGCCCTTTTCCATTGACCACATCTAAATGACATTGTACTGCTCCATGCCGACACGGACAGTCAAGGTTGTGTTTCCGATCGAAGAATGGTTTGCAGCTTTCAAGAATTTGTCAATGACAGCGGGAGTGAGAGAGAATCCCTCAACAATTTACAAACAATATCAATAAAATTATTGGTAAAACGACAATACCAGGCGATTTGTAAGTATGATTCAAACAAATGTTTGCACAAAGAAGGATTTCAGTTTAATAAATAGGTGTGACTAATTTCGCTGGTGAAAAGTCTACTTCCTCTTTCAGAGACACAATTATAAAGCTGTTCAAATAATTTCTTGATATTTAAAAAATGTGAGAAAAGTTATTAATAAAATATAATCACTACACTATGTAGTGTTTTGTTACACAAAAAAACAATGTCTAAAGTTCAAAAAAATTATCAAAGACGGACCTGTGAATGCCGCATTTCAATTTCTGTTGAAATTGTAGCAATTGTAGACAGCTGAGCTGGCAAATGCTAATCGTAGCAAGTCATTGTTTTTGCAAATAGCAACAAGAAAAAGGAAAATCTCCAGGACCAGTCTTCACCTCAGAGCCCACATGCATTGCATATCTTGGGGTCCGTTAAATACGCCCCTACGTGCAGTACATACTTTAGGTAGATTAAAAAGGTGTAAAAAATGAATTACTTTAATTTTATCTTTATCGCTTGAAAATTTATATGTTTTCCTGTTCATGTGAAGTACCTTGAATTGCCATTGTGTATGAAATGTGCTATATAAATAAACTTGCCTTGCCTTGCCTATATTTATGGTGTCTAGCCAACATGAACAATGAGAGCAGTGTATTTGGCAATAAAGTACAACCAGACAAAGGATCAACCTCCTGGTGGAGGGGAGTGCCATTGCCTACTTAAGGTTGAACACATCATATACAGTTAGATTTCTCAATGATGAGATCACAGCATGTTTAGAATGACCCCTTCTGCTCTGTGTCCCTTTAGAAGCAATAAATGGATTGTGGTTGGTATTTACACCCCACAATGTAACTGATAAACTGAAGCTAATCAGTTATTATTCTCCTCCCATGTTCCTGTCTTCCTTCTCCAATTGTCACACCACTACACCCCTTTAACTAGCCATCCAAGTGGGAAGAACCCATGACTCACTGACCAAGCTTTTTAAAGGTTGTATGTACAATATGGTCTTATTGAGTCACATACTGTATGCTTCATCAGCAATTTCCACACAGCGGAAATTCATTACTTAGGAAAACAATAGAAAGGCCATAGGGATCAAAAGGAAGATAGATGATCATAAGTCATCAAACAATGACAAGCTGCTTTAAGTTTTGCTCCAGGAGTGGCATAAAGTCATTCATATCATGTGACAGACTGGTGGAGAGTATGCCAAGACCATTGAAAGACAATTATTTTTATTTTATAATAATTATTAATATTCCACCAAATATAGATTTCGGAACTCTTCCTAAGTTAACATATTGGTATTCTGTTTTTAAAAATAAATATGAAGTTATTTTCTTTGCATTATTCGAAGTCTGACAACACTGCATCAATTTAGTTATTTTGACTGGTTGTTATTTACTGCAAATAAATGTTCTGAATGTCAATATTTTGGGGGGGAATTTTGGAGAATTCCCAAAAATACCATATTTAGCACATATAATGTGTGAGTTATGCACTTTTTCACAAACCGCACACCCTCCGCGCACTATACTCGGACATACATTACTGTATATGGTATGTGTTTTACACAATACAGTCATCTTTTTTTTAAGGGAGTACAGAATATAATTAATATACACTTATGAAGTTAACACATTACTAATTAATATATTTCCTTTTCTCCCCTGTTGCAATAGTCTGAGTTAAGAACAGAGAAATGCTTAATGAATATGTATAGAGGATTGATAGTATAGAAATTGTTGGTATTTCCTATCTAACTATCTGACTTCATATCGATAATTTATCAGTGTGTGTAAACAGCTATGGAAAGAAATATCAACAACGTCTAGAAAATACTAGAGCGACCCGGGAAAACTTAATCGTAGCCCGCAATATCCAGAAACAGTGCGTAGGCTACCTAGCTTGAATGTGTGCGTGATAAGGGCTGGAATTTAAGAGCAGGCCGCAACAAGATAGCTTACGTTCCCATTAGTATCTCCACTGGAGATGTCCTGGGAAATGATTTAGAATGTCTCAGACAGAACTTAGTAAAGTGAATAATATTTAATTCCAGATAAAGGGCATCAAAGTACAACGCTTTAACCAGACAAAGAATTACACAATTACAATACCAAGAATTACATGTCGTCTAAACTCCTACATAAGATCTACGATCTAAGCATGTCTTATACGGCTCAACATTTATTCTAACACAATTTCTATGGCGCGCACTAACGTGGGCCAGGAGCCTTGTTAAAGGGAACTCCTCAGATTAAAACCTAAACAAAGACTTATATTTCCCCCGAGAGGTGACGCCCACATATCTCCCGCTGCATACGAAAAAAAGATCAGTTTACTGGCTGCAATTGGAAAGCAAGGAGTAGATCAACAATTAGATTATGTGTCGCCTTGGCGCCGCTATCTGGGCTGTATCAAAAGGACTGAGTTTTAACATTTGAATATTTGTCTCTTCTAGTCGCTCTGTGGAGAAAATCACATAGCCTTGCATGTAGTAAAACCAAAACTCCCTTTATGGGATGATCCAGCAAGCCCCAAAATGACATATCATGATGTACAGTATAATGTTGAGTTCTCAGCTTCCTGTTGTCTTCACCCATAGTGGGGGGTTTGCCCTCCTTCCTTCCTGGTCTTACTCAGGCAGTCCTCAAAAGAGTGTAAGAGACTGCTAGTCCTTAGACAGCTGCTATAATCAGTCCTGCACACATTTAAAAATCCACTACATTTACACTCTGGTTCAAAATAGGCACCAAACTTTTCCAGTTCATTCTTTGGGAGAAAAGGGGTATATGAAACTTTTTTGAAGACTACGAAAAAATACAAAACTATGTTTTAGAACTAGTAAATGTTACGAACTAGCGTATTAGATTATTATAAAAACTGAGATATGCGCACAGTATACGCACAACAGGTTTCGTTTTGACATAAAAAACAAATGTATTTAAACAAGTCACTATTTATTTATTGTTGATTTATTATAACAGACTGAGACCATGGGAATTTGAACGGAAGGCTAATCCTTTTAACAAAGCTAGTGGCCGAGCACACTTCGGTTTGAACTTAAGAAAATGTATTTTAAAGACAAGATGGTAATGCCTCATTTGGTTAATTCAACAGTACATGTGCTATTCAGTAACATAATATCTCAACCAGAATGAGCAAATCGATATGTGTCATGTTCTTTCCATAAACTTAAGGCCTAAACGTAGTGGGCCCTATTTTAACGATCTAAGCAGGTGGCGTGAAGCGCATGGCGCAAGTGCGCTTTGGGTGTGTCCAAATCCAGTTTTGCTAGTTTGACGGTGGAAAAATCCATCCGCATGGTCTGAAATGGTTGTACTAAGTGTTTTCATTAATTCATACAGTAGGTGCGTTTTGGGCGTAACATGCAATAAACCAATCAGAGTGTCATCTCCCATTCCATTTAAGACCCAAAGGGATTTGTACCTTGGCACATTGCTATTATGATGGCGGATTTGCACAAAATATTTTATTTGTAATATTTTGCATGTTTGTGTGCTGCTGCGCTTCCCTGTGTGTGTGTAACCAGCATAGTGTGCATGCACTGTGCATAAGCCTAGGTGCATTAGACTAATTTGCTGTTAAAATAACAATGACATGCTGCGCTATTGACTTTAGACCAGGTTTTTATGGTCAATTGCGCCAGCAAGGCCATGGGCGCAAAGATAGGTGAATCTGCTATTTCAACGATGCGGGTGCTGGATGGGAAATTGACAACTGTGTTGGTCTTAAACTAGCAAATACACTTGCACTTCGGCTTTGCGCTGCGTTGCGTCGGGTGCAAGACAGGGCCATTGGAGTCATTAGGAGTTTGTGTTACGTTAACTTACATGTATGAGTTCCTAACAAATGATTGGATGGCTTTTTGGGCAGCTTGTGAGGGACGGCACCCAAGTTGACATAAAAAGGGCGAGTCTGTCCATAGGACAACAATCAGTCGTATACTGCACAAATCTGGCCTTTATGGAAGAGTGGCAAGAAAAAAGCCATTTCTGAAAGATATCCATAAAAAGTGTTGTTTAAAGTTTGCCACAAGCCACCTGGGAGACACACCAAACAAGTGGAAGAAGATGCTCTGGTCAGATTAACCAAATTTGAACTTTTTGTCAACAATGCAAAACGATGTGTTTGGTGATGTCTTTTAAGCATTCAGGATTGTTTAAAATGTAAACATTAGTTGAGTGAGTGATGGAACGTCATCTACACTTTTATGGTATCAAGTGGGATCACCTTTAGTTTTACAGTTTGCGTTCCTGAAGTTGTTCTATAATAGGCTAATACAATTAATGTTCTATAATAATGCAATTACATTTGTGTAATGGTATAGCGATAAATGTCTTCACTGTGACACTAGGAAATAGTCTCTGTCCAAAATGAGGTATCTCTTCTAGCAGACAAGAGTTTTGAACCCACTATATTCTGCATTGTAGGCGAATCATTTAACCATTACACCACATTGCTGTGGAGGATTTTCACAGTAAACCCTACTGTAAATGCCTGAGGAGTCATCCCTGCCTGTCTTCCCTTTTGTGTTTTGTGTCAGGATCTGTTTTCCCAGACTTTTAATTCATCCAGCCAATAGATCACCCTCAATCAAGTCATAGCTGCAGCCCATTTTTCAGTTAATATGTGTAATTAGTTCCTGTCTAGTGTTGGTGTAAGCTTTCGGACATTGTTGCCTTTGAGTTCTGTGTTTATTGTGTCGATGTTCTATGTAATTATACGTTTTGCCCATTGAAGCTAATTTATTTTGAAATGGTATTTTCATATTAAACATCTGTTTCATTTAGCTCAAATCCCTTTGCGTTTATCTCTGCTCCTTCCCACCTACACGTGGATCATTACAAGGATTCTGCGGAAAACAGATCCTTCGGGGAGCACCCTTCGAAAAGGTAATATAATAAAGCAGTTGTACACAAGAAGGCATGATAAATGACTTTTTTTATTACGGCTGTGCTGTGGTCATAGGTAAGAAATTGTTCTTATAGAAAAGTTTACATTGCTAACCAAGCAAGCTCGTCAGGAGTTTTATTTGCACTGTTTTTCAAAAACAATTTTTGTTAATTTGATCTATTTGAGTTACTTTGGGCAAAAGCAATCTGCTGGGCACTGTTTCATTCCAAAATATGCAGTACTGACTAATCTTGTATTAGTACTCAAGCCAGCTGATCGTTCCTTCATTTTCACTATTACTAAACGACAGCTGGCATCAATGTCAACTGGTGCTGCTAAAGTGTGGAATCAGCAGCACTGTCGATAGTCCAGCAATTCAGAATGTGATCAAGTACGCACAAATTTAGTCTACTAGGACAATTTGACAGATTAGATAATAAACAATCACAACACTGACAATATTTATTTCAACCAACCACTCGCCTATTTATTGTAAAAGTTAATGTGTACTTTTGCCTTAATAGTACAGCCTTTGATGTAGGCATCTAATGTCAGGCTTTCTTCAGACAAACACTGTTGTTTAGCTGGAACATGCTGATAGATTTCAGAATTGGACTTTGTAAGAATGTTGTTGCATTTTTTCCGACTGTCCAAAGAAAGGCTTCAGTAGCTCCGTAGGGAGATTTCAGATCTATGCCCACTGACTCTGGCCTCCAATCCAGCATCAGACAGCTGTTGGATTGTGGTGCTTTTGATCGAGTGCTTGGTTTATTTCCAAACGCCAAATTCCTATAAATCAAGGAGGGATTATTAACTTGTATGCAACACGATTTGAGAAGCGACAGCAACATATTTTTTTAGGAACAAACCTTGTAAAGTTTCACCTATAAGTGAAACTGAATATCAAGTCACACTTTGTTTAGCAGCATTCTAGCTGTGTTGGGGCTGAGTGCATCTGAGCCTCTTTATGTTGTTAGGTCCTGGCTGGTTAAAGCTGGGAGGTGGACTCACTGGTCCTTTCCTTTGTGCCATATCATCTTCACCACATCAGTTAATGCATTACTGGAAGTGGTGAATCCTGTGTCCCGCATTAGGCACTAGGACAGGCTCAAAGGAGGGTCATTAATGAAGCAATTTTACCCAAAGCGCAAACCTGCAAACCTGACAATACCGTACTCCTCTCCTTTAACATTTTGTACAGTTGCATATAAATTCCAGAGAATTACATTCTGGTTACACTTGGTAATTGTCTTAAAATCGACCTGAATGCTTTTCTCAGAGAGCCACCGTGTAAAGCACGTCACTGCCCAGCCCATTTGTTTAGTAGCCTCGACTTTGTTTCTCCCTTTCTCAATGTTGTTTACCACACTTTCATTAATAGTCACATGACTCCTTACTTCTTCTTCATCCGTTAGTGGAAAAGACAAATCAAATGTAATATTAAATTGATCAATTTCATTAAAAAGCAAGATAGTTGCAGATACTTTTGTATATATGTGTTGTGTTGCTAGGTAATGGAGAGAAACAAAACCTACAATGTTGATAGTTTTTATGAACAAACCATTAACATTAGATTTTCATGAATTGCACATGGAGATGGCAATGAAAAATGTAAACAGTGTTGCACATGTCGTATATCATTAATATTCTATAATAATACAATTACATTTGTTTAATGGCATAGCAATGAATAACATCACTCTTATTGGGAAAAAGTTCCTGTCCAAAAAGAGGTTTCTCTACTACCAGATAAGGGCTATGAACTCGCAATCTTTTGCATGGTAGGAGAGTAATTTACCCATAACACTACAGCACTGTGTAGGTTTCTGCTGAAAACAGTACAATCTTTTGCATGGTAGGAGAGTAATTTACCCATAACACTACAGCACTGTGTAGGTTTCTGCTGAAAACAGTACAATCTTTTGCATGGTAGGAGAGTCATTTACCCATAACACCACAGCACTGTGTAGGTTTCTGCTGAAAACAGTACTTTCAGTTTCCAAAGTCAAAATTAATATAATGAGTTGTGTTATAAGTTGTGAATGTCTTTATTTTTGTAGATTTTTTTCCCCCATTTTCTCCCTTCCCAATTCCCACTGACCCTGCAATGTCGGCAGCTCCAGAACTCATCGGACCAATGCGGGATGGCGAGGGGCGCACACATTTCATCCAACCACAGATTATTTTCACACTGCTCATCCAACACGGAAGCCTTTAGTCAGATCATGTATGGGATGATTATGCTCACCAACTATACTTCCATGATTGAATTTACAGGCACCCAAAGGGAGAAGCAACACACGTATGTGATGTTGACAGGCCGTAAATATGTCATGGAAAGTTCTTTAGTGCGCTAGCAAAATCACTGTGTGAAACCAAAAAGAATGGGATCAAATGTATACAATGTAATTAAACACAAACATTGGTTTGGATCTTGGTCCGGACTTTTAGGTGTGAAAACTCCCTCACTCTCTTTTCAGACCAACATTAATCATCTCAATTATAAAATCTAATCTACAGTTGGTTTCTTGTTTGCATCAAGGCGTCATTTACCTATTTGGCAAAACATATTGTTATAAAAAATACCATTCTACCAATACTAGAATTTGGAAATGTAATTTACATGGTTGTTGCTATTAGTCTCAATAGTTTTAGTCTCAATACTTAATCACAATACTATTCCCTTTGTCACCAGTTAAATTTACACTGTATTTACAGTGTGCACAAACAGTGTAAAAAAGAATATGGACTTTACAATGTTGTTTCCTGTACAATTCATTGGGTAGAAAACATCAGTCAATCCTCGAAGTTGTGGGTTTGTTTTCACTGTCTTTGTTGTGGAGAAAAAAGAAAGGGATTCATGTTTGTTATAAGTAACCACTGTTAGAGATCCATTTTGTAGATCAAAGTATTCCAAATTTGAAATCTCTTTTAGTTCATGTTTTATTAGGCATTTTGCTGATGCCATAGATCTGTTTTCTCTGCTTCTATCGTTTCATAACAAGGATGTCATTGTTTATGTAAATAATACAGTTAACTGGGATTTTATAGCATTTTAATAGGTTCTTTCTGCCAATTATAGAAACTGAAAATCACTGAAGCAATCAGGGAACAAATTAATTCTTTAGTGTGAATAGAGCTACCATTTCTATCACAAAGGGTTAACTTATTGAACCCCTAATTGCAAAGTGAATGGTTTGCAGTGTTTTTGGCTTTGCATGTTTTTGGTCATTCAAAACGCAGTGATATCTAGGTCTTAATTATTGCACCAAATTATACGTAAGACCGTCAATCAGGTATAAAACCTTCAATAGCAATTTAAAGATAAGACACATTCACACAGAATATTTAACTATTACTTGGCAAGATAGATGTCTTAACAAGTCAAGATATGTAGTATGCACATAAAATCCCCAAATTATGAAATCAAATTAGATGCATTAACTTATATTGCATGCGATTATAGCAATTCAATTTTTTTATAGAGTCAAATTGATAATTAAGGAATGAATTGAAAATGTATGATCTAATCATTGCTCTGTGTCTCATCAGGAATACTGAGAAAAGTCTGAGGGGAAGAAGTGGCGGATGATGTTAATTAGAAGAATGGAATTCATTTTTAGGTGTAGTCATTAAGCTGTTTGCAAGATATGACTATAGGCGACATTGTATGATAGGTATAATGGGCACTTAGAAATACATTGGATGTACAAATAAGGTGCTCTGTATTTTATGGCCAAACATTTTCTTACTCTGACAGTTTGTCAATATGGTTTTATGTTTGGTAAAATGAAGGTATCCACTCATGATGACTTAAAGTAACAGGTTTTGTACTCAATAGTCAGTTTAATGGAGCGATAAGAAGAGCAATAACCCCCCCCCCTCCAATATCCACAATGGTGCTCCCTCCCGTCTCTCTGCCTCAAGGTTTACCCTGTGGAGTCCCAAGGGGATGTGTCAGGTTGCCACAGCAACGTAATAAGCCACCAGCTGTAGGGACTCCCACTATGTTACAGTAACCAGTGAACCATGGGTTTAAAACAAACACATTGAAAGCTATAGAAGGGAAATGATAAGGGTATCACCTTCTATAAAGTACATTTTATAAATCTGTATAACATCATTTGTAATGCATTATAGCACTAACTATAGGTTTCCATGATAACTAATAAGTTGTAATAAATAAATATATACATCTCTATGTTGCTTTATAGATCATTACTTATAATGACTTAAGGCTGTACTTATAAATATTCCACAATGTATTATAACCAAACGGATTCATAAACACAGATGATTTGGTTATAAAAAAATACTATAAAAGGTATGGATTATACCATGACATGATGTGATGTATTACTGTATAATGTTTTATAAACATGTACAGTGTCTCTGTTTGTGGAGTATAACAGACCATAATATGAAAGCATGATGTATTATGCATTAAAAATCACTATTATGTGTTATTATTTGACACAAGACTTTCCTCCAAAAGTCATCACCTCACAGTGAAGATGCACTCACACATGCACTACAATTCCTGAGCAAGCTCTGCACTGGTGGTGCCTCGATCCCACAGCTGAATCAATTTTAGAAGACGGTGCTGACGCTTGCTGGACTTTCTTGGGCGCCCTAACGCTTCTTCACAACAATTGAACCTCTCTCCTTGAATATCTTGATGATGATAAATGGTAGATTTAGGTGCAATCTTACTAGCAGCAATATCCTTTTCTGTGAAGCCCTTTTTTTTAAAAGCAATGGTGATGCCACATTTTTTCTTGCAGGTAATCATGGTTGACAGAGGAAGAACAATGATTTCATGCACCAACCTCCTTTCAAGCTTCCAGTCTATTATTCTAACTCAATCAGCAGAGGAATCTCCAGCCTTGTCCTCGTCAACACTCTCACCTGTGTTAACGAGACAATCACTGACAAAGAGGGACGTTGCAATTAATTTGATCACTCTTCATGACATTCTGCAGTATATCCAAATTGCTATAATCAACACTAATGCAGCAGACTATGTGAAAATTTGTATTTGTGACATTCTCAAAACGTTTGATAATGACTGTACATCCTGTCAGGACCCCGCCCCCTTGAACCTTCTATCCCCGATCCTGGTTCCCTTGTGTGTGCGTTTGTCTCTATGTTTGTTTGTCCTCATCATGTTCACAAGATCCAGTTCCTGTTCCTTCTTTGCTTCTGCCCCTCGGGGACAAATAAAGGTATTGTATTGTATTGTATTGTTATGCACAAAACACACCTATGAATTAATGAAGACACTTAGTACAACCCTTTTAGAACATGTGCCTGGCACATGGAACCTTTTATCCGCTGTTAAAATAGTAAAAGTGGATTTGGACTCCCACAAAGCGCACTTGCGCCATGCGCTTTCATGCCATGTGCTTAGATCGTTAAAATAGGGCCCTCTGTGTTTATCTAGACCATATCCTGATCTTCTCCCCTGACGTCACCACTCATGTCCAGCATGTCCGTCAAGTCCTCCTGCGTCTGCTGGAGAACCGCGTATTTGTCAAGGCAGATAAGTATTTTTTCACATAAAATGTACCTCCTTCCTGGGATACATAGTAGCTGAGGGCCACATCGAAATGGACCAAGCGAAGGTGTCTGCAGTGCTGGATTGGCCGAGACCAGAGTCATGTAAGAAGTTACAAAGTATCTTTGGCTTTTACTAATTTTTACAGGCAATTCATACACAACTACGGTCAGGTGGCCACCCCTTTGACAGCTCTAACCTCTCTGGCTCACCCCTTCATTTGGACCCCAGCAACGGACCAGGTTTTCTGTGAGCTGAAGCTTCATTTCACGTCTGCCCCTGTCTTGTCCCAACCTGATCCTTCACGTCAATTCATAGTGGAGGTTGATGCCTCGGACACTGGAATCGGAGCAGTGCTGTCCCAACGTCCTCAGCTGATGGTAGGTTCTATCCTTGTGCATTTTTGTCTTGTCGCCTGTCCCCAGCTGAACAGCATTACGACGTGGGAAATCGTGAGTTGCTTGTGGTCAAAATGGCATTAGAGGAGTGGCGTCACTGGCTGGAGGGGATAGTGGATCCATTTGTGGTTTGGACAGATCATAAAAACCTAGAGTATATTCGGACTGCCAAATGGTTTAACCCTTGTCATGTCAGGTGGGCTTTGATTTTTGGCAGGTTCCTATTCACTATCACCTACAAACCCGGCTCAAAGGATGTCTGACGTGCTATCCTGAGTTTTTCCAAGGATGTGAGTGCGCGCACTCCACCAGACACCATCCTACCTGACCAATGCGTTGCTGACATCTTGTGGAGGGTCAAAGAGGAGGTCGACTCAGCACTCAGAAGGGAACATGGTCTGGGTAATGTACCTCCTAACCTCCTTTTTGTGCATGACACTGTTAGACACTCTGTACTGAAATGGGCTCACTCATCTCACCTGACCTGCCATCCTGGTATCTCTCATACAATGGCCTTCATTAATAGAAGGTTTGGAGGCCCACTATTAAGGAGGATGTCAAGTCTTATGTGTCTGCCTGTCCTGTCTGTGCCCTCAACAAAGGTACCGATCAGTCCAGCTCTGGTCAGCTCCATCTGTTGTCCATCCTGCGCCGTCCTTGGTCTCATCTTTCCCTGGACTTCATCACGGGATTGCCACCATCTGACGGGTACACAGTTATCCTTACAGTTGTTGAGCGGTTTTCCATGTTTGCACATTACCTGCCTCTGCCCAAGCTCCCATCTAATAGAGAGATTGCTAACCTGCTGGTAAAAGAGATCTTCCAACACCATGGCCTTCCCACCAGTGTCGCGTCCGATCATGGTCCACAGTTTACCTCTGTGTTGTGGAAGGACTTCTGCCATGCCGCTTGAGCCACGGTCAGCCTCTCCTCGGGGTTCCACCCACAGTCTAACGGCCAGGCAAAGAGGGCGAACCTGAAGATAGAAAACACACTCTGCTGACACACTCCACTGTCTGGTCTCAATGGACCCCACCAATCGGTCCTCACAGCTTCCCTGGGTGGCATACGCCCACAACACCCTGCCCACGGCAGCTACAGATATGTCACCTTTTGAGTGTTTGTATGGATACCAGCCTCCCTTGTTCCCAGTTCATGAGAAGGACCTTGCAGTGTCCTTCGTGCAAAAACAGATCAGCCGGTGCCACCGGACCAGGCATCGGGCGATGAGGGCACTATTGAGGAATTTGGAGATGTAGCAATGTCAGGCAAATCTCTGCGGTATCCCGGCCCCTGCTTACTCCACCGATGACAAGGTATGGCTGTCTTCCAAAAACATCCCTGTCAAGTCCGACTCCCGCAAGCTCCTGTCTCAATTCCTGGGCCCGATCGTCATTGAGAAGCTCATTAATCCTTTCTTTGTGAAGCTCAATTTGCCACCTTGAAAATTCATCTTGTTTTCCATGTTGCTCACATCAAGCCTGTCCATATCAGCCCCTTGTTGCCTCCAACTCCTCGGCCGCCGCCACCCTTGCCTCATCAATGGGGGTCCTGCCTACATGGTCCAATGCCTTCTGGACTCTCGCCGCCAGTGCAGGGGCGTGCAATGCCTGGTGGACTGGGAGGGTTCTAACCCTAAGGAATGGACCTGGGTCCCCCATTGCCAGATTTTGGATGCGTCCCTCGTCAAGAATTAATACCTTCAGCAGCCGGGGGCTCAAGGTAGTTCGCCTGGTGGCTGTCCTTGGGGAGGGGGTACTGTCAGGACCCCGCACCCTTGAACCTGTTTCCTTTTTCTTTGTGTTTCTATCCCCTGATCCTGGTTCCCTTGTGTGTGCGTTTGGTCTGTCTCTATGTTTGTTTGTCTTCATCATGTTCCCAACCACCAGTTCCTGTATTCCCTGCACTCCTGAAGGCACCATTCCTGTCACCGCTGATCCTGAGCACCTGTTCACTTTTTCCACATTTTTACATGTTATGTTTCACCATTAATCCGAAATGGATAAAATTAATTATTTCCCTCAAAATTCTACAAACTATACCACATAATGAAAATGTGAAAGAAGTCTGTTTGAAATCTTAGCAAATATAATAAAAAAACATCTCATCTTCAACCGCTTTTCCGAAGTTGGGTCGTAGCAGCTCGAAAAAGCACATCTACATAAGTATTTACAGCCTCTGCTCAATACTTTGTTGAAGCACCTTTGGCAGCAACTACAGTCTCAAGTATTTTTGAGTATGACACTACAAGCTTGGCACACCTATTTTGGGCAGTTTTTCCCATTCTTCTTTGTAGGACCTCTCAAGCTCCATCAGGTTGAATGGGGAGCGTTGGTGCACAGCCATTTTCATACATCCCCAGAGATGTTCAATTGGGTTTAAGTCTGGCCTCTGGCTGGGTCACTCGAGGACAAGAGAGTTGTCCTGTAGCCACTCCTTTGTTATCTTGGCTGTGTGCTTATGGTCATTGTCCTGTTGGAAGATGAACCTTTGCCCCAGACTGAGGTCCAGAACACTCTGGTGCAGGTTTTTAGACTCTCAGTTCTTTCCACCAAAAAAACATGCCCAGAGCATGATGCTGCCACCACCATGATTCACTGTAGGGATGGTATTGGCCAGGTGATGAGGGGTGCCTGGTTTCTTCCAGACATGACATTTGCCATTCAGGCCACAGAGTTCAATCTTTGTTTCATCAGACCAGAGAATTTTGTTTCTCATGGTCTGAGAGTTCTTCAGGTGCCTTTTGGCAAACTTCAGGTGGGCTCTCATGTACTAATGTACATGTGCTTTTATCGTTTTTAATTTTTTTATGAATTATTCTGGTGAGGGGCAAGACTAAGAATGGTTCAAAACCACTCCATGAATACCTGAGGAAGAGGAAAAGAGACCCTGCCCAGAGCCAGGCCCAGACGGCGGGTTTGTCGGCAAGAATCTGGAGGCCAGATTTGCACAGGCACAGCCCGAAAAAGCTATGTGGCATCTCTCACCTCTCTATCCTGTGGGCCCACCACTCACAGGAAGATCCGTAAAGGTCAAGGACCTTGATGGACCAGACCCGGGTAGCAGAAGCTGGCATTGGGGATGTGGAACGTCACCTCTCTGTGGGGGAAGGAGCTGGAACTTGTGTGGGAGGTGGAGGGTTACCAGTTGGATATGGTGGGGCTTACCTCTATGCAGAGCCTGGGTACTGGAACTGTACTCTTGGATAGGGTTTGGACCATATTCTTCTCTGGAGTTGCTCAGAGTGAGAGGCGCTGGGCAGGGATAGGGATACTCACAAACCCCTGTGTTGGAGTTTACCCCATTGGAAAAGAGGGGTGCCTCCTTATGCTTATGGGTGGTGGTGGGGAACTCTGACTGTTGTTTGCGCATATGTACCAAACAGCAGCTCAGAGTATTCGGCCTTCTTGGAGACCCTTCTTGGAGACCCTGAATGGAGTCCTGCATGGGGCTCCAGTAGGGGACTCCATTGTTCTGCTTGGAGACTTCAACGACCACATGGGCAACAATAGAGACACCTGGATAGGCGTGATTGGGAGGAGCGGCCTCCCTGATCTAATCCCGAGTGGTTGTTTGTTGTTGGGCTTCTGTGCTAGTTATGGATTGTCTATAACGAACACTATGATGATCGTATCATCTCATCTGAGGTCGTATGTTTTGGACACTTGGGTGAAAAGAGGGGTAGAGTTGTCAACTGATTACCATCTGGTGGTAAGTTGGATCAGAGGGTGGGAGAAGACTCTGGACAGACCTGGTAAGCCCAAACGTGTAGTGCGGGTGAACTGGGAACGTCTGGACGAGGCCCCTGTCCAAGAGATCTTTAACACACACCTCCGGCTGAGCTTTTCTGGCATCACTGTGGAGGTTGTAAGCATTAAACCTAAGTGGGCAATGTTCAAAGCTTCCATTGCTGAAGCTGTGGTGGTAGGCTGTGGTCTCAAGTTCTTAGGTGCCTCAAGGGCAGTAGCCCTTGAACACCTTGGTGGAAGCTGTCCGACTGAAGAAGGAGTCCTTCAGGGGTATGCTATCCAGAGGCAGTTGCAGGGTACAGACGGGCACAAAGGGTGGCATTCTGGAAGACCTAATAATAAATTATGTGTTTCTGTTGTAGCATTTTACACACCATAATAATACATTATATGTTAATAAAGCATTATCATACATTAGTTCATGTTCTTTTGTTACCTTATATAAATACTTATTTATAAGGCAATACACGTGTCGATGTTGCATTATAGGTAATTACTTATAATGACTTGTAAGGCATTAATTTAAGCAGTGTATAATGTATTATAACCACACTAATCTCTGTTTATAAATCAGTATGGCTATAATATACACTCAACTAAAGGATTATTAGGAACACCCGGTCAATTTCTCCTTAATGCAATGATCTACTCAACCAATCACATGGCAGTTGCTTCAATGCATTTAGGAGTGTGGTCCTGGTCAAGACAATCTCCTGAACTCCAAACTGAATGTCAGAATGGGAAAGAAAAGTGATTTAAGCAATTTTGAGCGTGGCATGGTTGTTGGTGCCAGACGGACCGGTCTGAGTATTTCACAATCTGCTCAAAACCTTGAGGCGGATGGGCTACAACAGCAGAAGACCCCACCGGGTACCTCTCATCTCCCCTACAAATAGGAAAAAGAGACTACAATTTGCAAGAACACACCAAAATTGGACAGACTGGAAAAATTTTGCCTGGTCTGATGAGTCTTGATTTTTGTTGAGACATTCAGATGGTAGAGTCAGAATTTGGCTTTAACAGAATGAGAACATGGATCCATCATGCCTTGTTAACACTGTGCAGGCTGGTGGTGGTGGTGTAATGGTTTGGGGGATGTTTTCTTGGCACACTTTAGGCCCCTTAGTTCCAATTGGGCATCTTTTAAATGCCACGGCCTACCTGAGCATTGTTTCTTACCATGTCCATCCCTTTATGGCCACCATGTACTCATCCTCTGACGGCTAATTCCAGCAGGATAATGCACCATGTCACAAAGCTCTAATAATTTCATATTGGTTTCTTGAACATGACAATGAGTTCCCTGTAGTAAAATGGCCCCCACAGTCACCAGATCTCAACCCAATATAGCATCTTTGGGATGTGGTGGAACGGTAGCTTCGTGCCCTGAATGTGCATCCCACAAATCTCCATCAACTGGAAGATGCTATCCTATCAATTTCAGCCCTAAATCACATGAAATACGTTCTGAGGGAACTATTTTGTAAAACCGAAATATGTGAAATATGAAAGTATGAGAAGGTCAATTACGTTTGTAGGGAACTAAATTGAACACTCGAATAATGTTAAATATGAACATATGAAGATCATGACGTAGCATGTAAATAGCATAGTTTTTGCTAGGGTGGAGGTCGGGGATGGTGGACGGGCGTATAAATCTGCGACTTGTATGCCAGTGATCACGAGTTCAAATCCAGACTCTCTTCATGTGTGTTTTGTTCTACATTGCTTGTGTCATGCAGACAGGCGATTGTCGGTTTTTGTAATGTTAACCCTAACCTTAATTCTAACCTTAACCGTTAGTAACCTCATGCCTAACCTTAACCGTTAGTATCCTCCTACCTAACCTTAACTGTGAATGTTGCAATATAATTTTGAACGCTATGGAATGTGTGGAATATTCTCGCATAAATCCGCTAAACAAAATGTACCGGAGCAACGTAATTGAAGTACAAATGTAGCCTAATAACGAAACGTGCAGTTCAAACGTAAAAAACCTGAAATATGTTTTTGGGTTATATGGCATATAACCTAATTCAGGTTTTCAAAATAGTTTCCTGAGAACGGAATTTGGGAGAAATTCTGAGATGTATGGTTGATCAATATGGGCAAACATTTATAAAGAATGCTTTCAGCACCTTATTGAATCAATGCCACGTCGAATTAAGGCAGTTTTGAAGACGAAAGGGGGTCAAACAAAGTATTAGTATGGTGTTTCTAATAATTCTTTAGGTAAGTGTATAATACATTGTTTATAAGTAGAGCCTTACATTATTTTAAGTAATGGTCTATAAAGCAACATAGAGATTTATACATTTATCTATAAGCTATTATAGATAATTATAGTTAGTGTTAGGATACATTATGAAGGATGTTATAAAGCATTCTAAAATGTACTTCATTGGAAGTGTTACCCAAATATGTGTTATAGAAGTAAGAATTAAATGTCTTTTCAAGTGATAGTCCAAACTGTTGTTGTGGACCTTAACATGGGGCTGGAGGTTAACTAGGTGTCGACGTTGTCACAGCAATGTGCTGCTACCTACTGCTGTGTATCACTAACACAAACATATTTTTTATCCTCTCCTACAATTGTCATTGCCTTGACTGTTGGCCCATTATGTGCACCTGTCTTCCAGCACAAATTGATGTGGTGGCTGGCTGTCATAGCTCAGATGCTTCATACAGGCTATCAGTTGCCAAGTATCCTTTATGTCTTTAAATGTTTTATTAGCAATAGCATCGTAAATCTATCATTAATTATTGTCCTTGGCATTTACACATAAAGCACTGATTGATAGCTGGGATGTTTGGGAGCATGGTGATGGCTAAGATCACAAACACACACACACACACACACACACCAACACACACACTCTGTGATGACAATGATCACACACATACACACCCATATACATGCACAAACATACACATTCTGTGATGGTTTAGAGCACGTTGTTGAGGGTTTAAAGTAGATCTATATTGACTCATAAGAAGGAATAATTTCTCCTTCATTTAAAAGAGCCTTCATACCAATTATACATCTCTTTTGTAGATTCTGACACTGCAAGCAAATGACTCTTTGAGTGTCTGGTTGTCAGTCTGCTTGTCTGTCTGCTAAGGGGTCTGTCTGCGTATTGTGTGCACATGCAGTGTCTCAGCCCACATGGTTTTATTGTCTTCTATGAGTATTCTCTGTTGACTCCACGGTGATGTAATACTGTATATTTACTGATTCAAGAGCAGGCGATATCTCAGCTACCCACAAGTCTTTCTAGAGGCTATATGCACAGCTCCACTACTTCCTGAACTTAAGCGGGCTCCTTTGTTTCCTGTCTTACATTATTGGACAAACTGATTAATCCACTTGTGTTTGACCATTGTGACACACATGGATTAATCAGTTTGTCCAATAATGTAAGACAGGAAACAAAGGAGCCCGCTTAAGTTCAGAAAGTAGTGGAGCTGTGCATATAGCCTATTACCTTGGTTTGCAGTGGATTACATCGGGGCTCCTTAACACTAAAAACAAACAGATGTAATGAGCTCATCATAAATGCATTTTTCAGGATATCCTAATAGAGTCAGATATAACAGTGGTCTGTTAGGCAAAACAACTTCCGTAAAAATACCTGTATTATTTGCACCAAGAAAAGCTTTGCTTCCAAGAAAGGTGTAATCTAACATAACTTAGTTATTCAAATCTGTTGGTTAGTTCAGGGAATGTAATATTTACAGCTCTAAATAGTCTATATACTGAACATCAGAAACGTGCCCATTCAGAGAGAGGCCATAGTAAAATGCAGAAAGTAGAATCCATGTGAGACCAGAATGTTTGAACACACTATGCTCCATTGTTGGGATAGTAACCTTGGTTCACTACAGTTTAATTTCCCAAGTTCCATCTGGCAGAACGAAAGACATTAAAATGATGACGAAGGATTGGACCTTGACTCACAAGAGGAATTGAAAAGGAACATTCAAAACTAGCAAATCAAGAGTGCTGTCTTTGTGCAGATTGAAAAGAGAATTGAACTGGAGTGGCACTTTGTTGTTCTCACAGTGTTTACTGTATCTTGAGCTTTAATTCAATTTTAAATCATCCCCTTTCGCCCTAGTAACTATACAGTCCAGTCAACATGTGATCTTATCTATTAAATCACAATATGCTACATTTAAATTATTTGTCATATGATAAACTGTGATACCCTCTGTTAGGTTATTTGTTTTATCCAGTGTTTGGCTGTGAGCAGAAAGACAGACTGGGAGGCGGATATCAGACAGACAGAAAGCGTTGTTGTACATGTGTCATTATTCCAGTGTGTGTCATTGTGGAATGGGACACTCAGCAGGTTTCATTAAATCCCTCGGTCTGGTCTGGACTCGTCTCCCAGGGACAGCTAGGTCTGAATAGAGAGGTTATTAGAGGTCTGGTCTGGACTCGTCTCTCAGGGACAGCTAGGTCTGAATAGGGAGGTTATTAGAGGTGGCTGACAGTAAATGAGCTCTGTGTTTTGGCCCGGAAAGGTAATTATGTGGAAGCATTGAGAGTTCACAATACTATAGGACAGACAGAGCAACTGACCGTGAGCTTGCTCGCTCTCTGCTGAATGAACAGTGTTAATTCAAACTTGTCCACAGTGTTGCAGGGCACAACGGTCTGCTAGTCAATCATATATCCATGTCCAATTTAAAGACAATATTATTTCAGTGAAGATATAGTGCTTTTTGATTGAATTTTCACAAGATTTTGCAATAGCAACTGAATAACTAGCTTGTGGCTAAAATAAGGAATGGAGTGATCGCATTAAAACATCCAATGAGAGATTAGATATTTACGATAAGGCTTCAGTATTTGTTTAGAACACTACAATGGTGTACTGTAATGATAGTTTCTTTAGCCAGCAGCATAGAGCCCTGTATTGCACTGCTGGTTTGCTTCTAAATCTAAGCAGGGTCAGGCCTGGTTAGTCCCTGGATGGGAGACCAGTGCTGCTGGAAGTGGTGTTGGAGGGCCAGTAGGGGGCACTCTTCTCTCTGGTCTTAAAATCATTCCCAATGCCCCAGGGCAGTGATGGGACATTTAAGACGTTAAAACGGGTTAAAACGGGTGTCTTGACTCTCTGTGGTCACTAAAGATCCCATGGCACTATTCGTAGGGGTGTTAACCCCGGTTTCCTGGACAAATTTCCAATCTGGCCCTCATACAATCATGGCAACCTAATCATCCCTGTCTCTCAATTGGATAATTCATCCCCCTCTCTCCCACCCCTCCCCCAGGCCGTTGCTGCAAATGAGAAAGTGTTCTCAGTCAACTTGCCTGGTAAAATAAAGTTAAACTTAAAGGGATACTTCACCGATTAGCATTAAGCTTTATATCAGTAGAAACCTGGTAGTATTTTAGAATTAACTGGGATCAATCCCTCATACCCCCCTGGGATGTGAAGTCTCTGTATTGGTTGTATGGGAAAGAGGCCTCAGATGACGCAAAAATCGTCATTTTGCGTCATCTGAGGCTTGCCTGCTCAGAGGTTATGAACTACACCCAGCAGGAGGAGCTACTTCCGCATGTTTTCAACCCGCCCATAGGTGGTGGGACCTCACTTCCGGAATTTCAAAAATTGTCAGCCATCTTGAAGCCAAGCGAACAGGCTATTGCTCTGTGGAATAAACTGTGTAATACTTTAGTAGGCTAACCACAATGGCTGAGGGTAGTTTGGAAGATGATATGGCAGAAGGGGTGTTTGAAGATTGGGTGCGTGAATCCAATGCTTGTGTCTGCCAGAAAGAGCCGCAATACAGCGAGGAACCGTTGCGGATGATTGAGGAACAAGAGCCCTTGCAGCTAAAGGAGCGAAACCTGACTGACGCTAAGGAGCAAGAGCCTGGGCAGACACGAGCACCGGCGGACTGGTGGTGTCAGTGCCCTCGCTGTGCGCATATGGACACAGATGGAGTCCTATTGCTGTCGTGAATTTTAGCAATGTCATTTTCTCCTTGAAGAAATCGCTGAATCTGTTGAGGAAACGGACCCACCAGTATTTGTAACACAGCACATTAGCTTTAATCCACACATGGATAGGGGTGTCTTAGAAACCTATTTCCGGATACCGAAAGTGAATTGGAAACGCCAGCCGAAGCCCGAAGGTACAAACGGACGTCTTAGTATAAAGTGAGTATTTTGTATGTTTTTCACATTAGTCAGCTGAGCTATCATTGTCACATTAGGGTGACCATATTTTTGTTTTCAACAGCACAAATACAGTATGTATAATCGTAATGTG